>CAKNYM010047826.1:34377-51491 GCA_932195095.1 Andricus curvator
ATATTCAGTTGTTGCTCAAGGTAAATTTTGTTTTAAGTGCTCTTTCTCGAATAAATTTTGATTGCATTATTGTTTCTTATTTCGTTCTGTATCTCAGAGATTGTGTTTTTCATAGAAAAATATTCAACTATGGCATTTTAAAATTTACAAAATAATAATTAAATTCACTAAGGGTAATTTTTGTAATATCTTCTGAAGACGATACAGTAGGGAGAATCGAGTATGAAAAAAATTAACAAAGTACAGCGTAAAAGAAAAATTTCACTCGCTAATACCCGAAAGTTACGCGTTGTCATACATTACTATGCGCGATATTTGCGTTATTACGCAATATCTCACATTATTACCTTTAATACACATTATTACGCATTATTACATGATTATTACGCGAGAAGTATACGGAGTAATACGCAAGTGAATACACCCTCGGAATTCACAGCCTCAAATTTTTCACAATACAGTTTTCTTAGTTTCTTGTCTCAATTATTTGTAAGAGAAAACGACATTTCCTGAATTAAAAAAGGTAAGAACAGAAGCGAAATGAAATAAAAGTCGAAGCCTAGAAGATCAGAAAATACATTATATTTGAAAGAATCAAAAATTAGATGATACACGAATAGAAGGTTGTATTTTTCTCTAATATTCTGGAATTTTACATCGTTTTGCACAATTAAATTTTTTTAATTAAATGCCGTAGAAACGTCAAAATTTCATAAATAATAATGAATTTCACATTTTTGGCTTTTCAGTAGTCAAAATGGCCTGATGGGAATTTGAAATTTTTATAAATGATTTTCGAAATGTTTCAAACGAAATAATTTCAAATAGGACAGTTCCAAAATTGAAATATTCTGGACTTCCTCTAAAATAAGGCAATGTTTGAATTGAAGGTTTCAATTCAAAATGTAGAATTGTACATCTGATGCTTGTTAACTATGTAGGTTTTAATTTGATTTTCCATACACTAACAATTTTACATATTTGTAACGTTATGAAGTCTTGCTCATGATACAGAACTAGACTTCAACGTCTTGAAGACAAACCCAGGACGGAATATTTTCACATCGGCGGTCGAATAAACTTGGAGCCAGACGAGGGGAATGGTTCTGAAATAAGTCAAACTAGAAATACGAGAAATATGATTTATTGAACAGCTTTATTTGTACAAGCTCCCGCATTTGCCTGCACCTCCATACAATTGTGTTTCAGTGCAACCCGGCCGGAAAAACCTACTTGTGGAGAAAACCCCCAGGAGGAGCCAAATCTCTTACCAACTATTTGACTCATAAGAGCCTTAATCCAAACCAGATATTTATGTCTATGACAGACTATATTATGCATATTAATTATTGCGAAGATTTTATCCTAACATTCAATGATGGGGCTGCTCCTGCTCCTATTCTGTAAGAAAAAATTTAAAATTTAATTATTTTGATCATTAAAACGTGGTTTTCTTAATAAGATATTCTATATTTAATTAACCTGGAATGAAAACTACGAGTTTGAGCGCGCCTAGGGTGAGCGACTGTTGGATCTCGCGCTTCGCGCTCGATCATATATTTATTTCGCGCTTCAAGCTCGATTATGTATTCACCTCGCGCTACGTGCTCGGGCGTATTTACATCGCGCTTTACGCTCGGCTCCTCTAGATTTTTGAACTTCGTGTTCGACTTGGATGAAAAGAAAAAGTTTGTTTGCAAATATTATAAAATTATCAAAACCTCTACATATTAAGTGATTGTTAAATTTGTTTTTATTTTAGACTGAAAGGGAACTTTATTTACTCAAGGTTCTATCGACCTTAAGGAACACATTCTCATCCTCTCATTTTTTCGTAGCTGGTGTTATTCGTCTAAAAATTTGATTTTTCTATTTTCAATGCTGTTTTTTACAAATAAAACAAAAACTACGCGTCATATCAAAAAGTGATTGATAAGAAATTTCTAGATCTTTTTTAGGTGCAAAATGGAATTTTTGATTTTTCATTATTTTTTTGTGCGATCAAAATTTGAATTTTTTATTTTTCAAAAAATTCAAAAAGTTGTTATGAAATTATTATAGGGTGTTCAAGAAGCAATGTTTTTCTCCTCTTGAATTTTTTTCATATCGTGCGTTTTTCGGCTTAAAATGATCATTGTCGTTTGTTTTTTGGAATTTTGAAAATGCTATAACTCCAGTAATTTTTTTTATCACGAAAAGTCACAAGAATATTTTGTTCGTCATTTTGCGTAATACTAATAACCGTACATAGAATTTTCAAATCTTCGGAAAAAGTGGTCTCAAAAATGTTCAAAATGTGCTCACTTTTTTAATTTTCATCCAGAATAGCTGGTTAACGAACTCCTTCTCTCTTTTTAGGCCATAAAAAAGTGTGCCAAAGCTCAATTAAATCTGATCATTTTTTCGAAAGTTATCGTGGCTACAGACAGACAGACTACAGACAGACACCTTGGTAAAAATCGTTTTTTCTAGCTCAGGGGGTCTCAAAACGTGGAGATTTGATGAAAACCGACTATGTCAAATTTTACATAAAACCAATACCTTCTCATTAGAATGAGAATGTAAAAATCTGGACACTTTAGGCACATATCTGTTATATCTTTGCTTTAGATTGTATTTTAGTTTTTATATTACCTTCACCTTAAGTAAGCAGATCCTTTCCGATCCATATATCACTCAGGTATGTGGCATAATGCTCCCATTCATTACGTTGCCGAACGTCTGTATAAGCGCGTATGCGACGAAAGTGAAAATCACCGTCTTCTGGTTCAAATACGTGACCTGATTATGCAGGAAAAATATAGGAATTATTTATGTTGAAGAATTAAAAAAATTACTAGTTCAGAACCACCAGGCACTTTTCTACGTGTAAAATAGTTATTTGTGATACAAGTGACTGAAACACTCCATACTTAAGAAGAAAGTAGTCGTTATAGGCAGAGTTCTCTAATATTTTTGAAAATTATACTTTATTTTTTAAATTACCAAAGGTATCAGCTTCTATTGAAACCATCGAGCTTTCGGTAAAGCATTCTCCAACTAGTTCAAAACCATCACCATTTTGACGAAGAATTAAATCCCAAGGCAGATATTGGAGTGGCTCTATTCGATAGTCTCCTGTAGAAAAATATAGTCACTAGTTATTTTAATGATACAAAATTCTTTCACTTAGAACTACGAAATTGTACTAAGTTGTGAGTCTTCTAATAATTTAATAAGAAATGAGATTTTGATCTTTTTTCTGAATCCCAAAAATGTTTTCTTATTTCAACAAAATTATGTACAGTAAAAATGATTTTCCTAGAATCCATTTGTTGTCTTATGTTACAGCATTTGTACCCCCTTGCCAACTGGAAAAAAAAATAATACAGATTTGCAATTGGTATTTCTGTAAATACTGCATATCAAGAAGTACACAATTCTAATATTTTCGAAGCGAAAAAAAATTATATTTTTTTTTCACTTTAATTACACCAATACGTTTATAATTTTGAATTTTTCAATCTATATATTTTCATTTTCGAGTCTCTTAAAAACTTCGTAATCAGACAATTTTAAAGTTAATGAATTGTAAATTCAGTCTACTTTCAAAGAACGTGCTGTACCGTTCAATTTTGGATCTGCCCTATAGTTCAAAGTTTTGAAATTTAAGTACCTTTCGAGTTTGTAAATAATCAATTAAAACCAATTTTAATTTGAAATTTTCAGCTTAGAATGAATATTTCAGACATTTGAAAGGTAGTATGACATAACAGCCTAACCTACATTTTCACGATTGTACAGTAGAGAATAAAAATGTTTCCAAAGATCGAATTTTTGATTTAAGAAAAAGGGGACGTGCTTTCAAAAAAAGTGCCGAATTTAACCCTGAAAAGTTTCATTGGAAAATGTTATTAGGTTTCGAGAAAATTCAATGTGAATTTTTTTTCATTCAAGAGGCACGCTTATTCAACATTAGATGGTTATGAAAAATCTAATGTTCAATTTCAAAAATGTCAGGAATCGCTTTCGAGCTAGTTAGTCGCTGAATCGATATAAAAGGTTTTATAAAAGAATACTATTAGTTTTAGAAAGAATGGAGGAAAAGTGTTTTTTCTCCCGTGTGAAAAAAATATTCTGGCGCTGGCCTGGCCCAGACCAGATAGTCTGGTTTCCAGTCTTGACGCTGACCAGACGTTCTTGCCTGGGCCTGGCCAAAAGTCTAACGTTTTTTCTAGCTAGCTCTAGTCCAGACCGTCCGGTCAACCGCTAGTTATGGGACAAAAAAAAAGTCTTGTTTTGAAAGTGTGAATTTCTTATATTCTATCATTTTAAAAACCCTGTAACTTTTTTGAAATATGTCAAAAAAAATTTGCTGATCGACTTAAGTTTTTTTGTTATCATGTCTCGCTGATCCGCGCCAGTCCTGGGACAGACCAGACCTTCCAGACTAGACGGTTTAGATAAATCCAGACCTGGGCCAGATCTGTAAGCAGACTGCCAGGATATTTTTCCACACGGAGTGCTCGAGGGACACGTTTTCTCAAATTTGAATAGTGATAAAAAATATCAGTTTTTGATTTAAAAAAGTGAGTTTAGCTTGATGCAACTACGCAGGTGCACATAGGCGCACATGGGCGCACATGGGCCTCATGGATTGCTTACCTTTCCTTTTTGAACCCTGAAAGTTTGAAAATGAAAACGAAAATTTCAATGTCATGAAAGCAATTCAAAATAATGCCCCATTCTATAATGACATTAATAATTACTGAAGTTTTGTTTAGAACATATGGATTGTATTGAAATCTCTCAAATTTTGCAAACATTTTTAAATATAACATTTTTCGGAGGACTTTTTAACTTTTCAAACTTTGAAAATAAATGTATTTAGTTTTTCAACTTTTTTTTTAAATTCTTGCGATACATGCATTTTTAATATTTGCCTATACAATTTGTTTACAACAGTGCAAATTATTCATTCATAGATTTTTATTCGAAATACAGTACTGACGGATAGGATCGAAACAATAACCGGATGACCTATCAAAAATTAGTAATTTGGTCTTGTGGTTACTGAGTTATCACGTGAGAAGGATAAAATTAAGTTGCAAGCTTCAAGGAATTCTGTACTTTAACTTCAACTTTTGGCAGGAGCGAGGAAAATGAGTCCCTTAATTTGACATTTTACAAAAGTGACATTAGGACGCCGCATTTCATTCGAGATATTAAACATTCAAAAATCTTTACGGGTTCATGAAACAGTAATGTTTTGTGCGAGCATGCGAAAATGCTAAACATCGCTTTTGTGAAATATTAAATTCGAGTGGGGAGCTTCTCATGATGACTTTTTGGGGCTCTTCACTTGTGGTGATCGCTAGAGAGATTGACCAGCAACCTGGGTCAGAGCAGTGTTGCGGAACGAACGTGTTATTTCAATAAATGAAACGGGAATTCTAGATCAGTCGAAAAAACTATACCCCCTGTCCCACGTTACTTCCTTCCTCACAGAGTTAGTCACGCTTACCCCGAAAAGAAAGTGGCTCAATGGTATAACAATAATAAATTAATTTTTCTATCTCCTACCGAGAGTTAAAATTCCTTAAAGATCAGAATTTCATTCTTGTGTTTCTCACGCCATAATTTTATACTCACAGGGGCAAATTAATTTAACTAGGGCTCATTTAACGCAGAATTCAATTAGCTTTTCAAAGGTTTTTTGGAAATATTTTTAGCTCCCTCTATTTTGGACAGCTTTATCACCTTTTAAAGTCAGGAATAATTTTCAATAAGTCATGGGGTTAAGTGCTCCAATACTATCCGTCGGCAGTTCAACCCCCAAATACCGAATCCCAGCAATTATAGTAAAAAAAAAGGTTTCCCGTGTATACCAATCTCAGGTTTGTGTAATTATATATACCATTTGTTTATAAAAATTGAGTCATTTGGAAAATTCTTCATTTAAGTTATTTCAGTGCTCAGATTTATTGTTAGAACTTGTACTTGGGTCGGTGATGTGTTGATTCCTCAACTTGGTGTAAACAGCCATCAGGACTGGATCATCTTTCATTCTCTTAATGGCTTTACCATCACGCCTCTGATCCGTGGCTATGACTAAAGTAGGATGATGTTGATAAATCACTATTTGACCCACAGAATACGCAGCACAATGATTGTGAGCATATATTTCAATTGGTTCAGCATGTGTTCCTGTAGAAAATAATATATCGATTTTTATTAGAGGACTAGAAACAAGTAGGCGCGCGGTTGTATTTCATAGCACCTACTATCTGAAAAAAAAACGATAGCTATTTTTCGATAATTTGTGAAAAATTTCTCCACTTTTTAGTGGGGAAAAATCCACATTTTCATTGGGGAAAATCATTTTCCCCAAGATTTAGGGAAATTTTCCCACAAGCTCTCATAATTCTCTAAAAAACTGGCGATAATTCCCTAAAATTCATGAAATTAGATAATACCTACAATTTTTGGGGAAATTTCCCTAAACGTATGGTAATTTATACACAAAGGGAATATTCTCTACAATTTGGGGAACTAAATACTCTCTACGTATTGTAGGGAATCGCTGCGAGAATAATGTTTGATTTTCTACGTAGATCAGGTTCTAAAAATACTTGTAGTATTACCGTATGTTCACGAAGATATTTTGCCCTAAAATATTTGATAAACTAGCATAATACTTTGAATAATTTGCACATTTTTCTGGAGTTATGATGTATTAATGTCATATCAAAGATTTCTTTTCATACAATTTTGTTGTTCACGTCAGAATGCAATAAATGGCTTACATGTTACATGCAAAAAAGGTATTTATAGTTTTTATTTAAAAATTTGTTTGCAGTGCTCTGCTTTTAATAAGCGTTAATATATAAATCTTGCTGTTCTGAGCTGGTAGTCGGGAGAAAATCCGCCAGGGCGTGACGTGCCGCCTCTCTCGTAAAAGAAATGACGCGTTGAGTGTTTAAGAGAGCAGTCGACGCGAAGAGAAGCACACGTGCCTGGCGCAGAGGCTACAGTGAACAACAAGGCGTTTCCTTCAGGCTAAAGGCGAGGGACTTTCATTGCTACGGTCGAGCTGACCCTTGTTTTTTTAAATAATATTCCCCAAATTTTGGGAAATTTTAAGTCATCACACGGTATCATAGGGAATATTCACCATCAAAATCTTGGGGAAAATTCATCACTTTTTGGTTAATATAACACAAGAATGTTTGGGGAATTTCCCTACTAAACTTTGGGAAAATCCCTCTAAATTGTGTAGAAATTAGGGTCAACACAGTTTTGGGAAAAATTCCCCAAAGAATTGTTTACAGTGTATATATGATATTTCTGTATGAAACGTGTACAATCAAACCGTTGGCTTTCCGTTAAAAAAAAACATTTCTGATGGAAACAAAAATTATGATAATAATAAATTATATAGGGTAAGGAGGGGCAGCGCCGCACAGTGGGAAAAATCACCTACCCCCGGCTTAGTTAGGTATAGCAAATCATCTGGTCTGATAACCAAACTTATAATTTTATTTTCAAAATCGTACTCTTCGTGAAAAAATACATTGGAGACGTTTATCGCATTTTTAAAATAAATTATAAGTTTGCTTATCAGACCAGATGATTTGCTATACCTAACTAAGCCGGGGGTAGGTGATTTTCTCTAGAATCTTCTCGATTCTCTCAAATATAACGTCATTTTGAAACACGTAACACAAGTTTTCCATGTATTTCTTCACGTAGAATACGATGATGGTCTTGGTTTTGTCGTAGCACCTGAATGGAAAGCGTAAAAAAATACACCGAAAACGTATATCATGTGATTAAAAAAAAATTTTTATAACCTTCAAAAAAATGAAAAACTGAAAATTTGTTTAAAAATCGCAAATTTGCGACCTTGTATCAAAGTCAAACAAATTTTTTAACGTGTCCGGACTATTTTTCCTCTAATCCTCATCCCCTCAGCTACTTGCCGTAAAAATTGCATCGCTCTAACTTGCTCCGATCCAGAGATCTACGATTTTGACACAAAATTTTGCCGAATTTCCCACTGTGCGCCGACCGGTGAGGCAAAGGCGACTTTGCTTATAACATCGCTATTATTTAACAATTTTAATTCTACTTTGCATTAAATAAATCTATTTTATGATAGAGATAGTATAACTTACTAAAATCTTCAAAATTGACGTTATAAAAGAAAAATTATGCAGAAAACAGTTTTGACAACGAAAGAATGAAAGATTCGCTGGCAGAAATATAAAGTTTTCAACATTAATGGCAATACTTACAGCATAAAAATTTGATATTTTGACAGATAAAGCAACGTCACAATATGTCATCATAATAATTGAACGTAATTCAAGTCTAAAGTATATTAAATATCGCAAATAATTGAGGCCTCACCAGTGGGGCAAGCCCGACGAAAATAATAGTTTACACGTGCTTAGGTTATAAACGTATCATAAGTTTTGTCGATAAGTCATCGGTAATGTAGAACAGCCACTTATCTTCTGGGCTGTATGCAAGAAACTATTAAATATTATTAAACGGCCATACCACGCTGAAAAACCCAGTTCTCGTCAGATCACTGAAGTTAACCAGCGTTGGACGCGGTTAGTACTTGGATGGGTGACCATTCAAGAATACTGACATGAGTGCTGTTGCACATCGTCGGTGTGGTGAGCCCACACTTGTAGTTATTTATAACTACAAGAAAAACCTAGAAACACTACCCGAATCGGGTAGTGTCACGCCTACCCTGAAAGGGAAATGGTTTAATGGTATATATATATATATATATATATATATTTTTTTTTTTCAATCCGGTCGGTAGAGCGGGTGTTTTGTATTGGTACCGTAGAAACCTTTGCGCGTAGTCCGTCTCTAATAGAATGTCAACGAATAAGAGGTTATATCACAGCTATCACTATTTTTATTAAAAATAACTTATTCTTCTTGCTGGATATGTTTAAAGATAATTTTCCCAGTACATAAAATACTAAAGACGCGAAACATCATGTTTTCCCATCTACAGATGTTTTGATTTTCATGAAAAGCTGCGGTCGGCTTTGCCCTCCGGTGTGGGGCAAAGCCGACGAAATACAGCTTGTTAGAAATAATTCAATTATTAAATTATTGTTTTATTCATGTAATTATCACTGATAAAAATATGAAATACAATAATGTAGGACTCAAAATGAAAAGAAAATGGATCAACTCATCATCTTATTAACTGTAAAAAAATCATTGACTGTTAACTGGTCGGCGCTGCCCCTCCTTACCCTACTTATATATTATATATTATGTATATACACATTGTTAATGTATTATATAATTAAAAAAATTATATCGTATATATATTTATAAAAATTCGTTCAACATTGTGACTTGAATGGAGTGGCCGAATTCTATAGGCGCCTATACATTTTGCTCGCTGAACGGCGCGGCGTTGGCCGGTGGGAAGATTTAAACAATTTATTATTTTTCATTCTGAATTAGATATTCTTAAATAAAATTTAATTGGGTATCTTTTCCATCAACAAAAAGTGGTCAATTTTGCTAATTTTCGTAATTTTTTGATGAAATTTACGGGAAATACACTGATAGCAAAATCTGTACTAAATATAGTATACATGTAATGAAAGCAAGAATGCACAACATGAAATTAAATTTAGTATAACAGCGTACAGTCAATTTAGTATATTCATACTGAATTTAGTATACACGTACATGAAATTTAGTATACGCGTGTACTAAATTCAGCATTAATATACTGAATTTCCTGAGCGCTGGCATACTAAATTTAATTTCATGTTGTGCATTCTTGTATCCATTACATCTGTACTATATCTAGTACAGATTCTTCTAACAGTGTATGCTTTACTACTCATGTTAATGTCATTAGACGCGGGCGCCAACTTTTGTCTTAATTTTTATAATTTATATCATTTTCGAAGAATTATTCATTCATTAAAAGTTTTTCAACACTGAAATTCTCGCTGAAATCACATTCTGGGATAATTTATTTATTTATTCTGGATCAACAAGTTTTTGAACTTTTTTTAAATATCGAAAAACAAGTTTGATCAACAAATATTGTGCCCCGAACAAGATCTACAAATTTTGTGTTCAATCACTTTTTTATCGGACACGTAGTTTTTATTTTATTCGCAAAAAAAACATTAAAAGTAATAGTATTAAATTTTTGGACAAACAAGACCAGCTATGAAAAAAATAAGAAAACAAAAGTTGTTCACCCAAAAATATCTACAATATTAATCATTTTTTTATATAAATTGTTCACCAAAAAAGGATGTACATGTTTGTTTTGAATAATTTCCAGATAGGACGGGTGGATTTTCTTTCAATGGTGAAAAATAAGATTAGAAATAAAAAAATTAACTTTTTGGAAAAAGGGACACAAGCTACAATAAAATGTTATTTAACAAAACTTTTCGCATAAATTATGCCTACGATTGGAACCACCTCACGCTAAGATGCTTACTTTTAGTTTGAATCGTAATCCTTGCATTTCATGAATTCTTCGATTTCCATTAATTCCTTAAATTCCGTGAATTCCATGAGCTCGCTTAGCTTCATGAATTCCTTGATTTTCACGAATTCTCTGCATTTCTTAAATTCCGTGACTTCTATGAATTTCAAGAATTCCCAATTCTTCAGGACAACTAGACGCATCCTTTAAAATTATTTAATTTCAAACGCTTATTCAAGTACTTCAGGACTTCTTAGGTTAAAATTAATTATTTAATTAATCATTGGTTTCAATTTGTTTTTCATCTATAAAATATAATTATTTTCAAACGATACAATTTTCAAAGATGTAAAAATGAAACTAAAGCATTGTCGAGGTTTTGAAATATGCTTTCGATATATGAATTCTGCATGAAGTGGCACGTATTACGACATAAAAAGTGCTTTTAAAGTTCAAAAGTTTTTTTCCGACGCTTGTAGAAAATTGTGTTTCTCTTTTGTATAGGATCGTCCATTATAGCCAAGGCATAATCATCTTACGTGTAAAAAGGTGCTGAACATGAATGTGTTGGTAAATTTTGATTTTCCAATAATTTTCAATGTTTTTCGGTTACAAATATATTCAAAACTCAAGCGTGTGGCTAAAAAAAAGTGGAGTAAAAAAACGAAACCATCTTTGCGAACCAAATTCATGCTACGAACAGAATATATTGGCTGCGACAGAAACAACAAATATATATATATATATATATATATATATATATATATATATATATATATTTATATAATTAAAAAAAAGGGTTAAGCAATCACTGCAGGGCCACACTGAGAGCAACTGCCATCTAAAGAATGACATTGGCTCCCAGTAGAACCGCAGTAAATCGGCGAAACCCTCGTGTGTCTTGAAGACACGAAGCGAACCAAGGGTGGCAGCTATCTGCATCCATCTGGCAAGTACCTGGACGTATTTTTGGCACGCGGGTACGGCTATAAGGTTACGAACCAGTGATAGTTTGACACATCCGAGAGCATCTATCACAAGGACAATTAGTTGTGCCGAAAATTTTGGTTATAGTCGTTGGAGCTCTCTTTTAAGGTCTTGATACCTCTCCTCTTTTTCTGTCTCCTTTGCAGTGATGCTGTATTCGGACAGAGCCGAGAATTCGATCACAAATATAGTGTGTTTCGCGAAGTCTTAGAGAACAACGTCAGGCCGCGAGTGCGCAACGGAGACTGCTGTCTGAAAATCGTAGTTCCAGAAAATTTGGGACTTCTCCTTTGGGACAATTGACTCTATCACCCTTGGAGCGTTCGGCAGGGCAAGGTCGCGGCCAACACCGTAAGAGCGACAAAGATGGTAATAAAGCACTCTTAGGGCCACAGTATGTCTGTAGAGATACGTCATTCCCGCGTGGATGGGACACCTAGATAGTATGTATTCAAAGTACTCAGCGTATGCACGACACGCTCTGCACCTATCACTGGGAACTTCTTGACATAAAATGCGATCACGGTATGCTAAGGTGGAAATGACACCGTCCTGGCATGCGAAAATAATACCCTCCGTACCTGAATTGATTCCTGATGATCTGGGGAAAGCAAAAGTTTGCATCCTTCGGCAAGGATTGTTTTTCTACAGTTCTGTGAAAGCTTCCGTGCATTTTATTGTCGAGTAGATGTTAATGAAATTTTTCAACCTCTGCTTTCTTCACTTCGGCTTTGAGAAGTGAAGCATCTAGATGGAGTAATGCACTTTCTACACTTCTGATTTGAGAATTAAGATAAAGGGCTTAGGCCGCTTGCTCCGCGGCTTTGTAAAGGAACGCTCCTCCGCCAATCATCTCGTGGTTCCTGACCATTTTCAGGAGAGGATCTGTGCCATTCGCAACGCTGTAAGCTGTATTTAGAACAATTCGGTTATAAAGACACTCGAGATTCAGAAGTCCGCGTCCGCCTTGACGGCGTGAAATTTATAATCGCGGAACTCACGAATTGATATGCAAGCTTCTATGCATATGCATGATCTTACGTGTGGTGACATCAAGGGCCTTAAGCTCATTCTTCTTGCACTGAACTACCTCAAACTAGTAGACTAGAACCGGAACGGCAAGCATGTTAGTCGCAGATACCTTGTTGAACGCTGACAGATTGAAACACCAAATCTGTCGAAAAAGATGCTTGTGTCTGCTTCGGTGAAACTGCTTCACTGATTTTACCTCCTGAATACGACTTTGAGGCACGCTCAGGTATGTATAGGTCTCTCCAGTATAAAGATGTCTAATAACACTTATATCCACAAGCTCAGGGTCCTTGGACACACCAGTAACCTTTCCTTTTTTCAGATTAATTTTGGCACACTTGTCCGAACCCTAAGTCTATCCCAATCGCTCCTGTGTTGTTCCTGACGATATTTATAGCAGTTTGAAGTTTGATTTCACCAGAGGCATAGATCTTCATGACATCCCTATAAAATACATGAGTGACCTGATGCTCGCGCTGATTAGTATCGCCACAGAGGTATCCAGAAGAATTTCGTAATGCGAGAGATAGAGGCAGAATTGTGATGCAAAAAAGCAAAGGCCTTATGTTATCACCCTGAAAGACAACTCTCTGGAAGCTGACGTTGTTCGGTATCACACGATAATTTCTATATGAGATAGTAAATCTAGTTTTCCAAAAAGGCAGACATCTCTTTATGCATTTCACTATGTGTGGATGCACCTTCAAGATTTCCAACAGACAGATGATAAGTCTATGAGAGGTTGAATCGAAAGCATCTCAGTAGTCAGTCCAGGCCATCTTTTAACTTTTTAGTGTTTTCGGGATCCTGTATAACTCTCTCTAAAAAGTCTCTGCCGACTTGGGCTTGGTTAGATTTTTTACAGAAACAGGGAGATCGCTAAAGAGGCGCGATAGGTCAGCAAGAAACTTTTGATTCTCTTAGATCCATCTCTTCCTCTTCTGTAGTCTCCTCCTTACACCAGATAACAGCCTATTTTGTCAACAATATGCTTTTTGATTTTCAGCAGCTTTGACTTGTTTAGTGTGTTAGTCAAGATCTATAGTACTTGCTCGAACCTTCGAACCCTTTCCGTGAACGTTCTACCAGATGTTATGTAGTCATCCACACTTTGAATACGAGATGCATTCTGTCTTGTCCATCCAATCTTCTTCTTCAGTTGATTGAAGCTTCCTTTGGTCTTTTGATCCATCGTCGGTTTTAACCTTTGATTTGAATCAGCTGAAGCTTTCTCAGCACAATAAACTGAGGAATTGATGGTCCAGAGATCGGACTCTTGCAAAATATCTCCAAAAGGAGGCATCCATTTCAGCCAGACCTTGGAGCTTAGGAGGAACTTGCATGTTAATGTTCCTCCTTATCCTGAAATCGCGATCATCTCTCAGAAGGTGCCTGCTTTCCGCGGTTGGTCTTAATGTCGCTTTTTGATCTTCGTCTGCAGCTTGATCAAGCAGCGGTTGGGGAAGCGCTTCACGTACATATCCAGTTTTCCGAAGGTAGTCGGCTTGATTTCGCAAAGACTGCTGTGAAACGTGCTGAAGCTCTGAGTGTTTTTGGCACCACAGAGTGTGCATACGTGCCCGAATTCTAGGAGGATCGGCCTTGTTTGACGACACATTGTCGGGAGCCCTGCGCGTTCGATTGTGTTGAACCGCACTTCCTACAACGATGTTTGGTGTTGTCATTGTTGTTCCCACGAGCAGCTAGGGAAAAGGGTTAATCCAGCCTTGTAGAGCCCCGCGTGCAAGGATAAGGCAGCATTCTCTGAGAGGTCGCCCGGTGTCCCAGAGAGACGGTTTAAGACACCTCACCCAGGTGCCATACAGCTTCAGGCACGGGCGTTACGCTTGCGCGGATTATTGCGGGATTATTCCTTCGTGACCATCCCTCCACAATTGACCGCGACTGCTTATTAATTATTTTAACCATATTCAGCAGAAACCCTTGGTAGAGGGACACTCCATCCGCATCCCGAGGACGCGTTCCGTGGCTTTGTCATAGGCCTATATATATAGTTCAAAGTTTGTCATAAGGACAACCACAGGATTTCGCCGGGAGCGGGTGCTAATCTGAAAAATTCGGCCCGCTCCCAGCGAAATTGCGGTAAAATTTTCGCTGCAACCACGTCTCACGACCGTGAGATAGGTGGTTACAGTCTGCGACAAATTAAATACAATGATTCGGCAAAAGTCTCGTGCTCCCTGGGGGCATGGAGCCACCCAAGGACGACCGCCTTCTGCATTTTCCCCGCAAGTATCTCAGCATTTTGTTGACACGCAGGGATGCTTTTCAGGCAATTAATCAGTGAAACTTTGGCACCTTCAAGAGCGCCGATGATAAAGACGATAAGCTTAACAGAATATAATCTTCCTTTTCTTTCTTCTTGGCCGTGACGTTTTTCTCAGCTGGTGCCGAAAATTCGATAACGAACATGGTTCGATTCTCGAAGTCAAGGAGAACTATGTCAGGCCTCGAGTGTCCTAGATGTTCCCCAGTGACATCAGTGCACTGCCGATTCTACAGATGAAGCAAGATGAAATAATAAAACGCGCGAACCTCACCAAAACTTTCCGTGTCTGCATTTCAAGCAGGGATTTGTGGAAAGCAAATGGTAACCCGCTCATCCAAGAGGAAATCAGGTATGCAGATGGCTGGATTCGAACAAAACACCGGGAATGGACAGAGTCAGGGAAATCCTGAGTTTACACAAAAAAGATATAAGGACAGTGTTCCGGATCCTAACTGGGCACAACCAATTGAACTATTATATGCTCAAAATGGGGTATAACCCTCAACAGAGTGCAGGAATTAAGTTTCGAGTAAACGAGTTTGAATTAAAAGCTCTCGTGTTCATTATTTTATCATATATATATATATATATATATATATATATATATATGTCTTATCTCGTTATTTTGTTGCTCTGTTGCACGTTTTTTTTGTAATGTTAGTTCAAGAATGTATGGCTTTCTCAATTTCTTTTCGTTAAATTCCTTAATTCCGCCGTCTCGAGCGAGAGCCATGCAGAATTGCACCATCGACGCAAATGATCGATTAGATCCACCCACCCTTCATCTTCAGCAAATCTTCACGTCTCAAGTCCCCACATGAACTTCTGGAATATCTTTTATCGCTCATTCTTCTGACATCCGGGGTAGAATAGCTGGTTCTACTCATAAAGGATAGAATGGATTATTTCTTTTGGTCGTCTATGATCCAAGGCACGTTCCTGGTGAAGATTGACCGAGGCAGTTACCACCAAAATTGTAAACAGGAATAGGTAATCTCGCCTAAAGATTATTATCGCTACAAATATTTCTGTCATGAACAGGCCCTTCTTGGCTTTTTATGTCATTTTTTTCTCTTTTATCGGGAGCATCGAAGAGTCCTCCCCACACCTGTAGTGAGGAGAAAGGGCTCCTAGTTCTCCACCTCAGCACCGGAATACAGCCGTCCCTGGTATCGCGGGAACGATTCCTGCCTTTCACTCCCTCTCGTAGGAAGCAGTTCGGAATGTCTCCCTCCCTCAACAGCGGCTGATAATGACTAACGAAAGAAGGACGGGACGATAGGGTGGATGAATCGGAACCTGATCTCATCGGCTATCTTCGTGCCGACCGTTGCGAATTATAGAAATTAAGTTGCGCGCATCAGCCCTTCCCCCTTATCATGCGATTCATAACATTTCTATAATACCCCGTAAGCGCGAAAAACTCTTTCTTAGCGTATGTACACTCATCGTAGGTATACGAGGTGCTGCTGTCTCCCTATACAGTTTCCAAGGTAGGACCTTTTTCCTATTGATGGTTTAGCCAAGCCTTTTTCTGAATTTTATCTTGCTCTTTTTTTTATTCCACTCATTGGCTAAATCGTCGTTAATTGATTCCCATTGCTTATTGCTTTTTGTACCATATGAATTGCACCTCGATGTTGTACCATAATGATTTTTATTGTTTATTTCTTATAGTATGTCTTCGTGATTAATATTTTACAATCTGGAGTGCCGAAATGCCAAAAAAAAAATTAATAGCTGTCTGTTATTTTTGGATCCTATGATACCTTTTTGTGATATTTTGTGTAATGTTTTCGACCCTTGCCATTTTCTCGATCTCTGATATTTTGATTACCCTTTCAAGTGCCGAAATGCCCAAAAATTTATTGTTGTGTAATATTTTTCTTTGACATGTTGTACCTGGTATAATGTATTCTCGTTCCTTGTTATTTTGACACCCTCTTTTGAGTGATGAAATTTCTGACAACTGTGTACCCTGTTTTCGATCCCGTAATATTTAATGTTCAAAATTAATTATTTGTACTGTATTTTGACCCTTTTTGACAGTATCCCCTTTGAGCTGTGTTGTCTCTCATTTTTGGGCACCCTTAATTTTGTTGGCTTGCGATACCATTCATAATGTTCTCGACCTCCCCATACTTTCTATAATGCTTTTAGACCCTCTGTGAAACCCTATAGTTTCTTGGCTTACACAGGGATATCAATGTCGCAAATATTTAATATATATATATATATATATATATATACATATATATATATATATATATACTACTATTACTACTACTACTACTACTACTACTACTACTACTACTACTACTACTA
>CAKNYM010047826.1:51501-144361 GCA_932195095.1 Andricus curvator
TACTACTACTACTACTACTACTACTACTACTACTACTACTACTACTATCTTGGAATGTTAATGAATTTTCCATACCTTGTTGATTAGCTGCATCTGTAAAATATAATATGGGGATTTTTATTGAAGAATTTTTCCAATGAATGCCAAAAGTTTTATATTGGTGGGGTTTTCTGGCTTTCAAGATACACTAATGTCAAAACAGGTGTTTACCATTTAGGGTGGACAAAGTAATAAAGGCAAAGTATATAATCCGGCAATATATATTATCCCTAGGCATTACCAGGTGTATAAGCTTAAATCCGCTGTTTGCTCATAGATGGCGTTAGTGAGCCTATGAAGCTACCATGGACACGCATTACTTCTTTTTTATGAGTTTGATATCTGTCAACATGTAATAAGTGCACTGCACATCATTAGCAATTGTATACCACAACATATTTGGTAATCATGTCTAGTTTTTTTTGCCAGAAAAAGAGCATATGCGGGAAGCCTTGGGAAAGATTTTGAAGGTTGGCCGGGATCAACCTACGATTTCTTGCGCTTAGGATTCTCGAAATATATCCACTTCTCATCGCCCGTCACAATCCGATGCAGGAACGTCTTTCTTTTTTGTCTCGCTAACAAGATTTCGCATGTGTTTTGGTCTTGCTCCATCTGCCTATCGGTCAATTCATTCGGCATGCATTTTCCGATCTTTTGAACCTTTTCCATGGCACGTAGACGCATGGAAATGGCTACTTGAGTAACACCCAATTGCTCGGCAAGCATTTTTTGCGATTGGATATCGTCCTCGTCCAAAAGAGCCTGCAATTGATGGTCCTCAACCTTCCTGGGCCGATTTTCACGCTTCTTGTTGCTCAGGTCAAAATTGCCGTTTTTGAACCGCCGAAATCAAACTCTGCACGTTGTTTCCGATAAAGTACTGTCAACATAGGCCTCCACAAGTATTCAATGCGATTTGGCAGCCGATTTCTTCAAATTGAAGCAGAAAAGCAGAGCTTCCCGCATATGCTCTTTTTCTGGCAAAAAAAACTAGACATGATTACCAAATATGTTGTTGTATACAATTGCTAATGATGTGCAGTGCACTGATTACATGTTGACAGATATCAAACTCATAAAAAAGAAGTATGGCGTGTCCATGGTAGCTTCATAGGCTCACTAACGCCATCTATGAGCAAACAGCGGATTTAAGCTTATACACCTGGTATATATGATTCCTGGCCATGTCAGGTGAAGTATGTGATACTCTCTATTATAAAGATTGCCCAGGCATTATATATGTTACAAGTGAAGTAAGTGCATACTCCAGGCATTCTATATAATGCCCGGCACGAGATAGGTGAAGTATATAATTTTGATTTTGAATATAATGATGCACACTGTTAAAAATGTTTGGAATTCTCCAACACTTCTACAATACAAGCGTAAGGCAAAATTGCAAATACGGTATTGGAATGCCGAAATTGCAATACATGTATTGTAAGCGCCGTAAATCGTGAAGTCACCGTCGAGAATTCCAATACATGTATTGTAGCGTTTATAAGTCGAAAATTGTGCGCATGCGCCTCATCCGACCCATATATCGCTACATGGTTCGTTGCATTTGAAAACTACAACATCATGTATTGTAGCGTTACCCTAAATTTCGGAAATAAACTTCCAATACATTTAGTGGAAATTTTATGCGGAAATTTTTAACAGTGCAGTTAAAGAAGGCCATGATGAAGTAAAAAGCACTTACATAATTGAACAAACATTTACTCGCTACTTATGACAACATGGCACACTGGAATGACATTTTGATTGCCCATGAACTTTTTTTTTCTCACAAATACTAACCATTTGTTATTTAACAACAAAGTTGATTTTTATTCTTATTTTCAGAAGTCCCATTTTTTATGATTTTCAGATTTTTTAAAAAAAAGGTCTTGAATCAGTGTAAGAATACGATTCTTCAAATACCTGTGCGTCTCGACAAAGTTGGTGCAGAACGTCTGGAAAAGTCCTGCCCGGCCGTCTGCAAATTTGCATGACAGCTTCGAGTTCAATTACATACCAATTCGAAACTGCTTTAGATTAAATTGAAACTTTACATTCAACTAGATTGTCATTAGGATGATATATATTCATTACCTGAGTTAGATCTAACATTGATTACAATGCGCAATGCGTGAAATAAGAAATTCCATGTCAAGTCGTGAAGTTTAACCCGGATTTCCCATAAGAAAAAAATACATTTTTGTCAATTTTATTCAGAATTGTTAATACTAGGTAAATCGAGGTGAAATTCAACATTTTCCTTTACAATTAGCCATGAAGTACAAATCAAAACTTATTTTTTCTATTTCACCCCCATGAATCTGTTTTTAAGGGTCCCAAACAAACTTTATAAGTAAAAGATTTAGTTTTGCGTGATTTTGGCGCGAATTATGATTTTTTGCGTTTTTTCAAATGAAAATAGTTTATAATACTAATTTCTATTGACAACTAGATGCTTGTATAAATTATCTAAGCAATTTCTTATTGTTGTTAGACATTTTTTCTTAGTATAGAGTTGGAAATTCGCGGTTTGTTACGAATTTTTCACCTTATTATCAACTTTGAGGTTAGATTACAAAAAATCACTATAAAAGAAGATAGCTATAAACAATTTTGAATATTTTGTAAAGGACACAACCTTCTACCATTATTCCGAGACAATATCATTAAAATTAATACTAAATTGTGTCTACAATTATTTTTGTAAACTATAAATCATTATTACCCCACTCTAATTGAAAAGTTGAAAATAAGTTGAAAAATTCGGAAAAACCGCGACATTCGAACTCTGTTCTGAGTTAAAATTCCTAAAAACAATTAAAAATGATTTTAATGATTTATATAAACATTTCATCATCAATAAAAAGTAGAATTCTATATATTATGAACAATTTTTATTTTTAAGAACCAGCAAAAAATCATCAATTGTACCAAAAACTCGCAAAACACAATTTTTCACTTGTGGGATTTTTTGGGACCCTATAAAAAGACTTCTGGGAGTGACATTCAAAAAACAAGTTCGGATTCGTATTCAAACAAACGAAAAAATATATCAATGCATTTGTAATTATTTTTCGAAAACTAAGGGAGATGTTGTTTTCATATTTACAAGGCTTTTAGAGCACATTGTAAACTATCTCTAAAAAAAATTTGAAGAAAATTAAAAGTGGATTTTCTTCAAAAATTGAGTGTAAACAAACAATCCATCTTGATGTCCTTTAATCACTAAAATAATGCAATTGAAAAAACAGAGAAATTTCTCAAATAGCAAATAATTTTCACACACGATTCGTGCTAAAAGCCCTGTTAATATGAAAATGGGATCACACTTAGTTTCCCATAAATGGTTAAAAATGTATTTAAAATGTAATTATGATTTCTTTGTGATTTAAAAAAAAATAATTGTTTATAATAGATAAGATACTACTTTATATTGATAATGAGATGTTTTTATAAATTATTCAAGCAATTTTTTATTTCTTCTAGCAATTCTCACTTGGAATAGATTTCGACAGTCACGGTTTTTCCGAAATTTTCAACTTATTGTCCACTCCGTACTCAGAGTGAGGTATTAATAATTAATCCAAATATGAGAAGTGGATAAAAAGTTAAATATTTCAGAAAAAGCGCAACTATCTAGCATTAATAAAGAAGATAGTTATAAACAATAATAATTTGTTTAAAAAATTAGGTTTTGATTCATATTATATAGATAATTGTGATGAGAATTTTTAAATTTATACTCGATTCACCTGATATCAATGATTCTGAATAACATTTACAAAAATGCATTTTTTTCTTATGAGAAAAACGTGTTAAACTTCATGATTTGAGACGGAATTGCTTATTTCACAAATTGCCCAGGCACTGTAAGTAATGTCATATCTAACTCAAGTATTGAATATATACTTTTTCAATGCCAGTTTATTCAATTTGAATATTTAACTTAACTTAAGTTAGTCTCAAATTGGTATGTAATTAAACTCGAAGCTGTCATGAAAATTTGCCGACGGCCAAGCAGGACTTTTCCAGACGTCTTCCACTCCGTTTATCGAGACGTACACGCTCTGTTTTATGACCCAATAAACCTCATCTCGCAATCCCTGCTCAATGGGAGCTGAAAAAGGGCAGCTAGTTTCGCCGAAATTTGGTGAGCGTAGCACAAATATTTTTGTTGAGACTAGATCTACCCACTTCGTTGAAAGAAAGATCTTGTAAGTTGAATGTTTTGCAACTCTATATTTTCGAAAATCACAAACTATTTTTGTTGATAGTTAATTCATAATTCACCTTATTTGAATAAAAACTTGGCTATTTATTTGAAGATTTTACTATTTTGTTGAAAATTATTTTTTTTTCATTAGAAAATTAGTTTTTCAACTGAAAAATGAACTCTTTCAATTTTGGTCGTAAATTGAATGTTTTGCAACTCCATATTTTCAAACGTCAAAAATTTGCAATTTAAATTCTTCAAAATGGTAGAACCTTGAATTCCAATACAGAAAGAGTACAGAGGACGGAAATAAAAAGGGGATACTGAAATCTAAAAGGTATTTCATTAACTTTTCTGAATTTAACGCTAATTTTTATACAAGTGTGAAGGAAAAATATTATGCATTGCACAGATTTCTGCCGGTAGTGTAAAAGAGTGGGGGTCATAGGTTAGTTTGAAGTCCCTGCAGAATGCAACTCTCTTAGCCACAAAGGTACTTATACTTATAGGGTGGGGGAGAAGAGCAGAGAAGGAACGCAGGGGCAACCGATGTCTGTTCTGATCGCGGAAGAGAACTCGAGTGCGCCGAAAAATTCCACCTTCGATTTTTGGTGATCGATCCCCTCCAATGTGTTTAATTTCTAGGAAAAGAAATTTCGTATTTTTTTCACATCGGTCAACATTAACCTTCGTCCCTGATCTTTTGAAATTAAAATGGGGTTTTCTGTAGGAAAAGCTCGGTTTTGGAAAAAAATGGGAAAAAGCACTCCTTATTAACGTCTCGTAAATTAAAGTGTAGTCACCTCTTGAAGAATGTTTAAGGAATAATTTTCACCCAATAACTTTTTATTCTGACGCCCTCAACCCCCTTGTATTGTGATCGGAAAATGCCCCAAAAAATGCAACGTATCAGTTTTCAGTAAATTTCACGCTAAGGATGGTATTTTTTAGAATCTTCTATAAAGTAACTATTTATATTCAATAAGTCACAAATTTTCAAGCATTTTTCAACAAATTATAATTTTTAAAAACTATTACTATTTGTTTGAATAATTTTTTTTCTCGCCTGTAAATCGTAAAAAGTTATTATTTTTTGAGATGAATGATACAGTTGATGAATTTCAAGAATTATATTGCTAACTTGACACATTTGGTTATAATTTTAACTATTTTCATCTGTTCAGAAAATTATTCCTTTGCGTATCGTATAAATTTTTTTCTCGAGTTAATAAAACCATTCACGCATGATAAAAGTAATATTTTTACGTTCTCATCAGAATACGAAGGTCTTGTTTTTATGTAATGAGACCCTCTGAATCCGAAAAAAAAGGTTTTACTATGGCGTCTCTCTGTCGTCGTTGTTGTTGTTGTCGCCTGTATACCGGATGACATTTGAAAGACTAATTAGAGCATTTTCAAAATTTTTGAGACCATTATTTTTTAAGATTTCAAAATTCTATGTACGGACGTTCGTAGTACTTCCAAACTCGAACAATTTATCCTTATATAATTATATAAAAACTTTTTTAGAATTTTTCATAATAGTAGAAAATCATGTAATCAATACAAGTATATTATTATTATTATTATTATAGATTAGCAGTTCGAACTCGAAAGTTCATTGCCTCATCTACCCGAGACCGCCACATATCTCTGTCTTGTGCATTCTCCATCCAGTTTAAGTAATCATGTCCTAGTTCTTTTAGATCATCCCTTACATTTTTCTCCCATCTGTTTCTCGGTCTGCCTAGGGGTCTCTTACCAGTCGGTCTCCCTCTTAAAACTTGCGCTACTGTTCTTTCATTGCCCATTCTTGCTACATGCCCCGCCCATCTTAATTTACGCGCTTTCATTACTCTATTAATATTTGCTGACCCGTAGAGAGCGTGCAGCTCATCATTATGCAGTTTTCTCCACTCGCCGGTCTCTTCGTCCCTTTTTGGACCATAGATTTTTCTAAGTACTTTATTCTCGAAAACTCTAAACCTATTCTCTTCTCCTTTCGTCAGCGCCCACGTTTCACACCCGTACATGACGACCAGCATTATTATCGTTTTGTAAATTCTTACTTTGATGTTCCTAGATAGCGATCGCGATTTTAGTAGCGTGTTTGCTGCATAATAGCACCCATTGCCAGCGTGTAGCCGCGCATTGATTTCCGTTTTAATCTTATTTTCGCTAGTTATAATAGACCCGAGGTATTTAAACTCGTTAACCCTTTCGAATTTCATATTTCCGGCCATTAGATCCCCGTCTTGATTACTTTGTCCGGACCTGACGACGGTCATATATTTTGTCTTCGATTCGCTAACTTCCAAGCCAATCTCTTTGGCTTTTGCGATAAAGATTTCTGCATTTTTAGCTACCGTTTCTTTATCATCCCCTAGTACGTCGAGATCATCCGCATATCCAAGAATTTGTATTACCCCATTGAGGGTAGCACCGGTCGGATTCGCCTGCACTTGCCTAACCACGTATTCTAAAACTAAGTTAAAAAGGACGCACGAAAGTGCATCGCCCTGTTTCAGGCCATCGCGGATCGAAAACTCTTCAGATAAACTACCGTTTACGCGTATTCTACCCTTACTGCCGCTTAGGCAAATTTCGATAAGTCTAACCAATTTTCTTGGCACACCCAAGAACTCTAGGATCCAGTACATTCGCGCGCGTATGATAGAGTCGTAAGCTTTTTTAAAATCGATAAATAGCTGATGTACTGCTTCTTTAAATTCCCATTTCTTTTCTAACAGTTGTCTAATTGTAAACATTTGATCGCTTGTAGATCGGTTTCGGCGGAATCCACACTGGTAATCCCCAATGATTTCCTCGGCAAAAGGAGTTAGTCTACTTAGGATAACATTAGACAGGATCTTGTAGCACGAGGGCACAAGTGAAATTCCCCGATAGTTGTTACAGTTAGTTTTATCGCCTTTTTTGAAGATGGGAATAATGATAGAGGTATTCCATTCTTCCGGCATGCGTTCTGTTTTCCAAACTGCGCGTATCAATTTACAAATTTGCCTTGTGAGGCAAGGGCCTCCATTTTTTATCAGTTCTGACGGTAGGTCATCGATGCCCGCGGCTTTGTTATTTTTCAACTTCTTTATGGCCATTTCTATTTCTATATCAGTAGGATCGTTAATTAATAGATCAGCAGTGTGGATTTCGCCGAGATTACCTTCAACGGGGGCTTCGCGTACATTTAATAGTTTATCGAAATAATCTTTCCATAAATTCAGTCTCTCTGTCGCATCGGCTACTAGATTGCCATTTTCGTCCCTCATTACTTCCGTTCTACTTTGAAAGCCTTTCCTTATAGAATTGATTCCCCTGTACATCTCACGCGGGTTATTTTGTTTATTATGCGCTTCTATTGCTAGTATTTTATTCTTTTCCCACTCCCTTTTCTTGGATCTATAGAGCCTATTTGTACTTTTGCTAATCTCGAGATATTTCTTATGTGTTTGATCGCACTTATTTTGTAAACTACTTAGTCTGGCCTTCCGACGTTTCTCAAACCAGAGTTTGCACTCTTCGTCAAATCATGGTTTGCTTTTGGCTACTTTCTTAAAACCTATCGTAAGTTTCGCGGCTGCCTTTATCGCCTTTTTCGTATTGCTCCACAGGGTTTCCGGGTCCTCCTCGTGGTTATTGTTATCGTCTCTCTGTTCTTGGAGAGCGTCGAAACTATTAGAAATCTCAACTTGGTAATTTAATGTTTCTGTTGCTGTTTTGAACTTATCTATATTGAAACGAACTGTTGGCTCTGTGCGGCTTGTTTTCTTACTTAACGCTAGCCTAGATCTTAGTTTTACTATCACGAGAAAATGGTCTGAATTTAAATCCGCTCCCCTATACGATCTTATATCGAGAATGTTTGTATGACGTCTTCTGTCTATTAGAACGTGATCAATCTGATTGTGAGTCTTACCATCTGGTGATGTCCAGGTGGCCTTATGTATATTTTTATGCTTGAAATATGTGCTTTTGACAACGAGGTTCTTTGAAGCTGCAAAGTTTATTACTCTGGTTCCATTATCATTACTGACGTCATGCAAACTTTCTGATCCTATTGTAGGCCTATACATTGGTTCTTTTCCAATTTTCGCGTTGAAATCCCCCAATACTATTTTTGCGTCAAACGTTGAGAACTTGTCAAAAACCTGCTCGATTGTTTCATAAAAAAGACCTTTAGTGTCTTCGTCTTTGTCCTCGGTGGGGCAGTGCACATTGATTAATACGTGTTTGCTGAAATTACCCTTTAGTACAATGTATGATAACCGGTCGTTAATGAATTGCATGTCGATAAGTGCTTGCGAAATTCGTTTATTAATAAGAAAACCAGTCCCCAGTCTTTGCCCCTTAGCTCCCCCATAGTGAAAAGTATAGTCATCCTTAGAAATTGACGCGAAATCGCCCGACCAGCAAGTTTCTTGAAGTGCTATTACGTCAGTTTTGTAGTCAATTGCTATCTTAATGAGTTCGCTAAGTCGGCCAGTTTTTAGACTACGCGCGTTTAGAGTTCCCACCCTTAGATCTTTAACTGTAGTTTTTTGTTTTTGCAAGTTAGCCATGGTAGTTTCAAGATAATCCGCACGTTAGGATCCTATTCCGATCGTAGGTGAGTCCACTGTCCCAGGAGTGATAACCCCCATACCTCCCTAGGTCTAAGTATGGGAGCTTTCCGACTCTGACAAGGACCATGTCAACTTGTCGTCAGACACATTACAGTTTCATCCTCGTACCCTAACGTCCCCCTGCAAGGCAGCGCGCCTACTGGCATCAATACCCCTTTGGCCCTATGCAGGCGAATCATTCCACACATCCCTTGCGGGCAGTGTCATCGCTGCAGTGTCCAATGGGCAGCAGGATTTTTCCCTTACAAGATTTTTAGTTTTGGTTCGGGTATAGTTTCTAGGTGGGTACACGCTGCACCTTGGCTTGCCAGAACCCACCCATTGTGTATGAACGCGAATGGGTGGGTCCCCCCAAGCCATGGTTGTCGTGCACCTATTTTTACCAGTGCTAGATTCACCACACCCACGACTGGCTCCTATCGGCTGTCCGCGACTGCTTATTCTTGTATTCGCAGTTAACCTTGGGGGCTGTTCAGCCTTACGGGCCGTTCCTCTATCCGCAACCTGAGGACGCGCTACGTAGTGGTGATAGGAAACCCACCGAGTAGATACAAGTATATAGTTGTTAAAATTTAATAATCATCAACGCGTTTAGAACTGATTTTCAGTTCCTTTCCAAGATACATACATTTTTTAAATTTATTTAGAATATGTTTATATTAATCTGAAAAATAATGAATATTCTAACATTATCCAAATAAATTAAAAGTTATTCTAGCGTATAAGTTTTGTTTTTGATCGTATGATCAGCTAAGTATTCACCTGAGTAAAACGTAGATTCTTACAGTTATATGATTTCTCATTGTTCGGGTGAAGAGAAAAAAGTTTTCAATATTTAAAGATTGTTGAAAATTTGTAATTGGCAAAAATGATTTTTTCTTAAATTTATATAAAGAGTAACTCTAATTGAATTAAGAATCTCTTTAGTTGGATTCTGGATTAGAAAAACAGACTCGCCTGGAAAGATTCTTAAGATTTAGTTATTTCCAGAAATAAATAAATAAGAAATGAATACATAAAAGATATACAAAGTTTAAAGTATACATTTTTAATAACTTACAGGTGTCAATCCTGAAGTACAAGAAATTTTGAAATGTTGTGAAATTTTTATTAGTGAGATGATGTTATTTTAGGTACTACTTAAACCTTGTATATCAGTTTTGAAATTAATTGAATTTTTTTCGTTTTTAATATAAATCATTTCTGAAATTAGTCTTTTATCTGAATTGTATTCTGTTGCAAGAATTTTTACACTATTCAAATCAAAATCAAAAGTATGTGTAAAATCGTAAGCGTCTTTTGCTGAAGCTGTGTTACTTAATTTTTATTTATAGATATATTTTATGTTCTTTAGATCAAATTGACAATGATCTTCCAGACTGCCAAATATATACTTTTTTACAGTTTATACATGTTAATTTGTATAGCGTATTGACTATATTGTCTCCCTCAGTAACATCTTTAAAATTTGGAAAAAGTATTTTATTAGAATTTTCTTCTATTGAGAAAACAATTTTAATATTACTTTTTTTTAGTTCGAAAAAGGATTTCATCAAAATCTTGAATCAATGGAAATACCA
Source organism: Andricus curvator (assembly GCA_932195095.1). Taxonomy (NCBI): domain Eukaryota; kingdom Metazoa; phylum Arthropoda; class Insecta; order Hymenoptera; family Cynipidae; genus Andricus; species Andricus curvator. The sequence goes on from CAKNYM010047826.1 coordinate 61,974, forward strand.
TCATTTTTTAACGTATATTCGTTGTATTATTTAATATTAATTGAGTTTGACTTGTATGTTTCATGAGAGAATTGTAACTTTCATCGATCTTTGTTTTTAACAAATTAATAGGAGAACCATTTCTTAATAGTGTTTTTTTTCTATAATTTCCAAGTTTTTTATGAAGTCTTTTGTCAGCTAATTTAACAGCTCTATCTACTAAGCCGTAGATTACCCGAATTTTGTTCTACAGAGGGTGATGCGAGGCAAAATTTAAAAACGTCCTGACCATACTAATTTTTAATACCAGCCAGTGATAGTTCTATTTTTTTCTATAATCAAAGTTAAATCTAGAAAGTTTATTTTTATTATCGTTAGAGAGTTCAAGTGTAAATTTTAGTTTTTTATCAATAGAATTAAATTTTTTAAGAATGCCCTTTCTTGTTAAAGCTGTGTGTTTTTTTTAATTTATTCCATCTTTTACCAATAGAGTCTAGAATTAATTTGCATGAAATATTAGTGTATATTAAAACAATATCAAGTGATACAATAGTGAAATTTTCAGAAATAGAAATTTTACTAAATTTTTCCTTAAGGGGGCATCCCGTGTGACGGTTTCAAAAAATCGATTTTTTTGCACAAATCCAATCTAGAGCATGTATAGAATATACTGGTAAAGTAATTTTTCAAAATTAGAAGTCGTTGGAAAGTTACAGCAGTAAGAAGTTAAGGTGTTTAGGGCGCGCGGCCGACCGCTCGACGGGGCGGGAAATAAGAGCTATTGTGTACCTTTGGATTTGTACCAGAGGCCGATTCTATTCACACGCAGATAAACGCACACATATTTGGTTCCTTAGTTGTGGCTTTACAGTCAGCGGCGTAATAGCTATAACACCTGAACTTTTAAACGCGTTTTTCTCGAAACTACATTTTTTAAACTAGCGACCATGATTTCTCAAAAACGGTTCAATCTATTGCTTTCAAAGTTCAACGGTACATTCAGCACACGTACGGCTATCGCCGGAACTAGGATTTTAAAAAAATATTGAAACGTTTTTTTTACATATAAAAATAGTCGCAAAAAATAATGAAATTTTGGGTCTTAATGTTTAAAAGCATATAAAAAATTGAATTTTCAAGATTTTCAAAAAATCCTAGTTCCGGCGACAGCCATCCACCTATAGATTAACGTGCAATTTTGTTTCTTGATTTCAGATAAGCCACTCTGACAGAATCGTCGTCGCCGTTTACCTACCTTTTTTTATATGGTTGCCATTCGCTCAATAAAACTCCCCGAGTCGAAATTTAGGCCCTACTTTGAACCTATAACTCCTCCCTTAGTAGGCGCTGGAGCAGCAAAGTAGGTTCAAAATAAGCAGCGATTTTAATTCAATTTAGACCCTACTTTGACGCTAAAAATGTCCGAAATCGACCGTTTTTCCACGTTTAGCGTCAAAGTAAAGTCTAAATTAGAACCTACATTGATGCTCCAGGCCCTACCCTACATTGGCGCTCCAGACCCTGCCTTGGTGTTCCAGCCCCTACACTGGCAATAATAATAAGAAGAAGAATACCATAATGGCGTAACTTCGCTAATGGTTATACATTTTTATTTCGGGTTCGCTTCTCTGCAGAAATACTTTTGCTATGAACTATACATCAGGAACTTAATAGTGAAACAAAACTCATGAAGTATATAATTCTTTGTTTGTAGTGTTTTTTATCATATAATTTGAAAACTAATTTGTCAAATATCGTTGACGTTCACTTCAGTTCAGTGGAAAGATCCTTCAAGAGAATGAAACCGATTTGGGTTGAAATTACATTCTTTTCTGACTACTGGAAACTTTAGTTTCGGTTTTATGAGAAAATTAACATTTTTAGAAAGAATCATTTCCTTTTTGCTTACAAATACTTTATTACTGCTAATATCGAGAAACTGACCGATTCACATAGTCGCAAACCAATTCAGTTTTAAAAATCTTAATCCGCAAATGACAGATACGCAATTCACGGAGTCGCCTCTTCAATGGGTTCTTGTTTCCTGGGTGTAGCTTCTAAATATTCAAAGTAGGTTTAAATAGCGTCAAAGTAGGTTCTAATGAGGAGCTGCAGGTTCAAAGTAGGGTCTAAATTTCGACTCGGGATCGCTATCAAGATTATATTTTTGCATATAAAAATTCAGAAATACTACCAAAGACTGAATAAATATACAGTAAAAATTTGAAAGCTCCGTGTTTTTTAATTTCACAACAAAAAATTTCAAAAAAACCTTTAAAAAAAGGCTGTCACACGGGAGGACCCCTTTAAAATCCTAGCTATCACGAATGTGCTGTGTTGTTTTACCTACAATTTTTTGCAGAGATTTTTCAAGTGTTTTTAATACATAAAAGAGAGGTGAACCCTTAAATGAATTTATTCTTTCATTCCGTAAATCATTGAAAGCTATTTTTTCTAAAATAAATGTCGCAGATAATGAATGTTCAGAGTGATATTTTTTGTGAAATACAGTTAGCAATTATTAAGGAAATTGATATCACTTGCTCCTTCTTTTCATTGCCAATTTTTTTAAGTTAGAAATGTTATTCTTGAAATTAGTCAACATTTTTCACACAAAACTGATGTTTTGAATTTTTTGGGTCATTTTCGGGCACAATGCAAAGGGGTTAAGTGCGTGAAAATTAAAATTTATATTGTTGAAATTATTGCTGAAACATTGCTCAAGAAATTTCCATCTTTGATTTACAAAAGGTTAATAAAAAGTACTTATTTTTCCTTTGTTTCGAAAACCGAACTATTCCCATTCATAATCCCATATTAATTTCAAAAGCTTGGGAGGGTGGGTTAATGTTTACCGATTGAAAAAAATGGATTTATTTTTTCGTGGAACAAACAAATTTGGGGAGGGGGGATCGATTGCCAAAAATCGAAAGTCAAATGTTTACAGGTGTGAATTTGAATCAGCCTATTCTTGCACTGATTCAAGACCTTTTTTATAAATCTGAAAATCTTAAATAAATGTCACTTTTGAAAATTAAAGAAAATCAAATTTGTTGTCAAAATGATTTTTAAGAAATTGCCTGTCACAAATCTTTTTATGAAAGCTTTTTTTTAATATTTCTGCAAAGCAAAGTGTCAAACCTATAAGTGTTTATGCGCAAAAAACAAAGTTCAGTGTCAATCAAAATTTAATTCCAGTATGCTATATTGTCATAAATAGCCAGTAAACGTGCGTTGAATTCTATAAGTGCTCTTTAATTTATCATGTCCTTCTTTATCTGCATTATTATATTCAAAATCAAGATTATCTACTTTACCTATCTCGTGACGGGTATTATATATAATGCCCAGGAATTATAAAGAATTTCTAGGCAATGTACACTGTAAAAAATATGGTTCCACTTTAATTAAGCATCATTGTTTAGTGGCATGTTATAATACCAAATCTTCTCGTTTTGAAGCCATCGATCGTCTTATTTTACTTTGCTAACTTCAGATTGAAAAATGGCGTGTACTGACGAACTAAAATAATGCACAGGGAGTATTGTTCTTATTGCTTACGACTTCATGCTTAAAAGGAACGGAAAACGTTTAAAACAGAAAAAATTTGATTCTTACTTCAGTCCTGTTTTGATTCAAGAAATTTGTACTAAAGCGTGGTTTAGTGGCATCAAAACAAAGTGGCATATTGTTACAGGTTTCCATAAATTTCAATCAATTTCCACAAATTTCGTAATTTTTCTCGAAATTTCTCAAATTTATATAAATTTGTTTTATTTTGTTGTTGTTGTAAATACTGTGTTTTCGGGTTTACTTTAAAAACGGAAAAAACTAAAGAATTTTATGCAGAGGAAAAATGCGGAATTAAATTTCCTGTGAGAATATGTACTTTTTGAGTTAAAATTCGAAACTTGTTCCAAAGGTCTTCGAGGGCGGTTATGAAATGGAATTTTGCTTTTTTCTGAATTACAACAATTTTTTCTATGTTCAAAAAATTGATATGTACTCACTTGGATGATGATGGACTGTAGAGAAGATTCTTGCCATTCCGTATAAATGATTGCGTTCCGCCTGCAAAGTGATAAAAGTTTCTTCCATTGAGCCTTCATGTGCTGCGACTCTAGCTGTAAAATATAATATGGGAAGTTTTTTTCAACAATTTTTTTTAACCCCAAGAATTGGCTATTGGTCCAAACTAAACATGGCTTAAATGTAATCCCAAAAGTAACTTCACTTTAACTTAGGTACAAAACTTCGATGGAGTAAATATATTTTGAGAATCTAGACACCCTGAATTGTGCATTTTCAGAGTATTGTGTTATTTTGACTTTTTATTACTAATTTAAATGATTGAAAATATATGATTTTTGCTCATGCGTCTTCAAAATGAACCAGCCAATTGAAAAAGGTAAAAAAAAGTTGTACATTATTTGTAATTACATTTTTGTTACGTGTAATTTTTATAGTAACAAATTTTTCCATGAAAGAATTACTGCCGAATTAGCCCAGGCTCCCTATGAAATTTGAGGTGAAAAATGCTAGCTAAAATTCAACTTCGGGGTCATGTAGTGCTAGCATGTAGAACAAACGCCTATATGTTTGCGACCAAGGCTTCGGAAGCACTGTGTGTGTGAACAATCATAAAACATATCAAAAAAACAGGTTCTTTGTTCATTGCAACTAACCAAAATGTCTGTCAGAAAAAAGTGTAGTGAAAAATGTAGGTCTTACAAGTATCCACAAAATGAGGTGTCGTACATTAAGATTTATTCATTTTTCAACTTGAAAAAAAAAAATAAAAACCGTCCGAAAGTGCCTTCTTTTATATATGCAATTATTATTGTAATAATTAATTAACAAGCTTCCAAATTGAGAAAATATGTCCCTTACCACCCTTGAAAAGCGTGCAAAACTTTAGCTCAAAATAATAATTAGTCCCAACAATTTCTTTTTTAGTTTAAAACATCATAATATACTAACATCGAATCCTAGGACTTGGAGCACTAATGTCTTGTATTCCAGGCCTTGTTACTATTGCAGGTAGTGGTGTTTGTGGAGTGGACACTTGGTTTGGCAAGGAATATGCCTAATTATATTTTCAGGAGGGAGGTGGGGAGAATGAGTTCAGAAATTCTAACAGGGAGTCGGGCGTGTAAGTATGAGGAAAAAAGTTTGGAAAAGGGGGGTAGTGAGCTGGTTAGGGAGTGTTGGTGAGAGAAGGAGAACATGGGAGGAGAGGGGAACATGGAGGTTGAAAGACAAAGCTGTTTTAGAACAAATGGGCTTCAATGAGAATTATGGGGGGATTGTGCCAAAGGAAACGGTGGAATATTTTGGAGAGAAAAGAAGCCAGGAGCTTATAGCGAGGATGAGGTATGGAGGGTTCTAATAGGTACTGACTCCCTATGACGAACAGAATGTTTGAATTGTGCGTGAAGGGTTATGCAAGGGTGAAACACTTGCTGGAGGATTGCGAGAGAGTGAAAAGGACTGAGATAAGCATGGTGGTACTACCGGATGACAAAGGGGATAAAGGGTATTTGCATGGATGAAGGGGATGTTTGGGTGAGATGGAGAAAAAGAGAAGGAAGGTGGAAGAGGAATGGAGAGGGAAAGATTGTAAAGAAGAGAGGAAGTAAGTATAAGCGAAATTGTAAATATGTATTGTAAATAGTTAGTAGATAAGTATTCGATAGTAACCGCGGAGGCAGAGGTTCGCAATGCGAGGCAAGGTGTTAAGGTGTGGATGGATGTTAGTTTGTAATGAATAATTTTAAGACAAATTCTGTGAATCGTGGAGGTGTAAGAAGGGCAATTTTTCAGGGCCAGCAGGCCGAAAAACAAAAGTTTAACTATTAAAGAATTTTTTCGACGAATCCCAAAAACTTGAAATTGGCGATCGAGAAAACTCCCCACATACCGCACGCAGAAAAAGGTACAAATATGGAGAACATGAAATTTGAGAAGATTTTAAAAGAAGTTCTAGTCATTTTACTGATTTTCTGTAGGTTTCACCTAACTTCCAGTAAAATGTATAAGTGTATGGAAAATGACGGGTTCAGTAGATTTTACTGGAGACTATCTAAAATACACAGAAAATCAATCGATTTAACTGCAGTTCTTGTAAAATCTACTGAAATGTCATGTTGTCTGAATTTTTATTACTAGTGTTTTAAATAAAACAGATCCTTTTCCTTCGTGCAAGTTTCCGACAAACGTGTGCAAATTTTACAATTTTTACCGTTATATTGGATCCACTATTTGAATTTGTAACCTTTGACATCAAATTAGAAATCAGCGACTCCAGAAACCACCCTTATACCAAGTTTTATAGTTCCGCATTAAAGATACGCCTCAAAGGATGCATTCATTTTTATAATAATAAATAATTAATATTAATAAACTATAATAATGAATATTAATATTTTCAAACACTTTTTTGGCAGATATGAAAATTTCATATGAAAATTATTCAAGAACAACAAAAAAAGTTCAGAAAATGAATTAGAATCCGCGTTACAGGCGAATAAATATTCGAACAGTTTTTGTCGATTTTCTCAGCTTCGTTCATTTTGCAGTTATCGTTAATGGTGTTCTTCCAAATTCCAGTAGTTAAAGCCTGAGCTTTTGCGTATACGTCCAGCAGAACTGTTATTTCAAGATACCGGTTCATCACTGCACATTCCCATGAATTTCCGTAAATTCTCATAAGTTCTCCTAAGTTTCCACGAATTTCGATAAATTATCATTAATTTCCACAAATTTCATAAACTTTCATTTCCTAAAATTTACAGAAAGGTGTTTTTTACAAACGGGTTTTTCGGGTTTGCTTTGGAAACGGGGAAGGCTACAACATTTTTGTTTAATGAAAAAAGATGCGCAATTAAATTTCCTATGAGAATATGTACTTTTGTACGTTAAAATTCGAAACTTGTTTCAGAGGTCCTCAGGGCCCAAAGCTGTTCAGCGAGAACAATAACTTGTTGTTGGTTAAGAAATAAAATTAGAATTTTTTCTAAATTGCAAAAATTTGTTGTTAGTTAAAAAAATGTATAATATACTAACGTGGACTGATGGAGCTTGGGCCAGAGGTGGTGCAATATCCACGCACATAAAATCCGCCGTATTGGTCTTGGGCCATGACATTATGACCGATCAGCCTCATATTTAAACGTGCCATAAAAGTAGCTATATCTGCAAGATATAATATAGGAATTTTTATTAAAAGATTTTTTCAAAAGAACTTAAATATTTGAAATTGGCGACCACAAAACACCACTGATGCACTTATACAGCTGTCATGAGAAATCAAATTTTTGGTACTTTTGTTGGTACGTCTCGATGGATGCAGTATCATTTCAAAGATTATTTTCAAGTGGCTTTTATATCTACGCGGATAGGTGCCTAAGAGAATAGCAGAAGGGCCAACAAACCTGAAGAAGCCGTTTGTTGATAAAGATGCTTAAAATTTATATGGCTCCAAATACATAAGCGATAACTACAAGCAAAGCACTTTATTCAAAAAAGTAATATGTTTATTTTTGTTCAATATCTCCGGTGCTCCGGTTGTCGGCCTTTGTTAATAACTAATAAAGCAGCAGCGGAAAAACAACGACAAAACGCTCCAGGCAGCGCCAGAGTTTCTTGATTTCAACTCACTGCCAATTCCGCAATTTTCAACCGATTTTTTTCAAATTTTCAAACTATCTCCATGTCTAGTTAACAACTTTCTCGCAATAAGTTATTTCAAATAGCATTTCTTCAATGACCTTACCGTTGGCCGTTGTTGGCAAAACGTGGTTTTCGTCGGGAATTAATTTGTTATTAAAAAACAATAAATATATAACTTTGTTTTAAAAAAGTACATTGGTTGTAGTCATCAATTATGTATTTAGAATACACCATAAAAATTGTAAGCATTTTCATGACATAACGGCCGAACAATCGCGAGTTCTGTTCTATAAAACATCGATTTGCGATCGGAGAATTTCGTAAGTTTTCATCGTTTATCTTGAGAACTGTGATTGAAAGTTACCGGTGATTTACTCCATATTTCCATAAATTCTGTAAATGCTCATAAAATTCCCACAAATTCCTATAAATTATCATAAATTTCGGCAAATTTCGCAAATTCCAATAAATTTTCGCGAATTTAATACATTTTCATATATTTTTAAGATTTGCAGAACTTTTTTAACGTGTTTTTCGGGTCTCCTTTGAAAACAGGGGAATGTAAAACATTCTTGTGCAGAGAAAAAAGATCCGCAATTACATTGTCTATGAGAATATGTATTTTTGTAAGTTAAAATTTAAAATTTGCATCCAAGTCCTCCAACGGCCAACGTCATTCAGCAAACAAAAACTTATTGGCGGTTATGAAATGTAATTTTTCTTCTGAATCACAACAATTTTTTCTAGGTTCGAAAAATTAATATGCACTTACGTAAAAGACCTTCGTTTTGACCAGAGACGCCTAGTCCTTGAAGTCGATCTTGCCTCCGCTGAGCTGCTCTTGTGTCTCTTTGTCGTGTACCCGCATCTGTACAATATAATATAGGGATTTTTATTAGAGAATTTTTTCAACGAACCGCAAAAATTTGCTAATGATCCAAAATAAAGATAGCCCAAATGTAATTTCAAAGTCAGTTAATATTAACAAAACCAAGGGTCAAAATTTCGATGAAGTAAATATATTTTGAGGATCTAGGCACCCTGATTTATTTATTTTTAAAGTATTATGTTATTTCGACTTCTTATTGCTTATTGACAAATGTGCAAACATAAAACTTCGAACGTTATTTGGAGGCTAGATTTTATGAAAAGTGAATATATTAACTTCACGCGGCCTCTTCACACGAGCAGTGACCAAATCGCCCGTGAGGACTCGAGTATCCAACACTATTTTTCTTTAAAGAATACTATGGAAAACCTGAAAATAAAAGAAAACATAACTCGTCGCATGTTGTCTGCTTCCTCTATCATTGTTTGTAGGTCAACGAAACTTGCAATGCTGTCTTCGTCAGCGAAATCCATTTCTATTATTTTTTTGCTGTTTGCACCTTAGCTTGTAATAAACTCTTTAATCTCTTCATGCAACGAATTACTTGAAAGAAAATGAACGAAAACAAACTGTCACGAACGAAATAAACCCAACCTCACACAAAATGATGTTCGCATAGTAACCGCTTACGACGCTAGATGGCCACGGGTGGCCAAAATATTTTGGTAACCGTGGAGAACATTTTGCTAACCGGTGACAGCGTTTTGGTCATCGATGCTGGGGATTTTGCTCATTGCTTTCGCGCACAGTGCGGGATCGGCCATTTTCGATGTCTGTAAACGGTGGCTAAACGATGGTTTTGCATGTATGTGTAAAGAAAAAAAAATTATGGAGCCCTTTAATATGTGTATGTCCCTTTTTCATTTATTTTAATTGAACTTTCGTCAAACGCGGATGACTTTGCAAAAACTACATTTTAAAGATTTTTGTAGACTAATTACAGGTTTATTGACAGAATAGAATATTGAGCAGCAATTCTATCTTCTATTTTATATCATCAATTGCATAATGTGGAGAAAACATAGAAAAAATCAGAAAAGTCCATCGTTGTACTCAGTTTTAGCATTTTTAGAAACAAATATCCGCGATATTGGATCCGTCATTTCGAATTTGTAACTTTCCGCGCCAAATTCGAAATCAGACACTAACAACCCTTTATGCTGAGCTTCAGGAAAATATAGGAGAATTTAACAGCTTTGGCCGCAATTTTGGACCCGCCATTTCGATTTTTCAACTTTTGACATCAAATTCCAAATCAGCGACCTTGAAAACCCCTTTGTATCAAGTTTTATATAGATGCGACAAAAGCTCAATTTTTTGCCACTTTTATTGGATTTGGCCCACTGTGCGGCCACCAGAGCAGTGCTCCAGTTGGGGTGTTCTGGCCTTATGAAGATACGCCTCAATGGATGCAGTATTCTTTCAAAGATTATTTTTGAGTGACTTTTAAATCTATGCAGAATAAGCACCGGTCAGAAATTTAGGACATGCGCTGTATTTTAAAAAACAACCCTGCAGAAAGTTGCTTCGCTGGAGGGTCAACAAACTTCAATAAGCCATGGTAATACAACGAGCATAATTCGTACGTCCGGTAGAATTGTTATTAAATACCTGTAAATTATCATACTTTTCTATAAATTTCCAGGATAAGAAGTGCGGAAAGGACCTTTGCCAGGGTCTCGTCCCAAAATTCTCACCACCGCCTAATTAGTCTTATGTTACCTGCACCGCATTCCAGTTGATACCATATTGGCCTCAAAGCCTTTACGTTCTTCAAAGGACCGTACCTTGTCCTGAAGGGAAGAGGTACAGATTATCTCAAGGAAAACGTACATAATTCTACAACAACTTTATAGGAATAAGGACTCTTTACCAACCTCCACTCGGATACTTTTGGTTAAGAGTGTGATCTTGCCCCATTTTGACTGCGGTTGTTAAGTTTATGATGATTTGATCGACGATTTAAATTTGAAGCTTGAGCGTGCGTTGAATGCCTGTGTCCGTTTTATCTACAACTTGCCTAAATACAAACACATAACTCCATACAGACTTAAGGCTGGCCTGCTTAATGTTGCCAAGAGAAGACAATTCCTAATGGGTAATTTTCTCTATACTCTTTTTCAGAACAAAGCACCTAAGTATTTATTTAACCTATTTCAATTTGTAGGCAGAGACCTCCCAGCACAGTCTAAGCTCTGTATCATTTCAAGAATCTCTTTTCCAAATATTTGTACAATACTCAGAACCCAACTCTTGAGATTACTCACTGATAAACTCTCATATTCAGTTCTTTAACATTTCATCTACGAATTTCCTTCTATTTTCGTTAACTTTTGTGAATTTTTCTTTATTAATTATCACTTAATGTTAATTACTACGCATTGATCTCATACCTCATTTGATACGTATTCTGAGGTTGACTCTATTTATTTATTTCATTTAGCTTATAGATTAAATTATAAGATTAATCAAGTATTCTGCCGACCAGTGCTTGCACAAATTTGTAATGCGCCTGTATTATCCTGTTCCTTAGAGGGCTATTTAGCTCTAGGGACTTTTCTTGAATGAATACAAATTGTATTTGGGATCCAGAATTTAAGTAATTGATTTTATTTACAAGTCAACAGACGTTTCGACTCAAGTGGCGCCACGGTGGGGCAAAAAAAAGTGTCTCTGGAAAAATTGATATTCAGAAGCGGTTTGTGAACCGATTTGAACGTTTTTCTTTTTATATTGAAGCTAATAAAATTCTGTATAATTCGTTCAGGACCGATTTTTAAAGCAAGTTTTTTCTTCCATTCTCATATTAAATTATGTGAAGAAGGACTTTCACGATTCCCATCAAATTCCGACGCTTTGAAGCTCCCTGAATCGGAACAAATAGTTTTTACGTCAGTGTCGGTCTGTGAACACGATAACTTTTGATAGAATTATCGGGTTGGAATGCGCTTGAACACAATTTTTAAGGGTGTAAAAAGAAGGGACGAGTTCGTTAGCCAGCTGTTTCGAATACAAATTCAAAAAGTGAGCGCATTTTGAAAATTTTTGAGACCATTTTTTAAAAGATTTGAGAATTCTATGTGTGACTATCAGTAGAACTTGAAAAGTCGAACAATTTATCTTTACAACTTTTTTAGATAAAATGGGAACCGAGAGAGTCGAAATTGGTTGACATTTTATGCTGAGAAGGTCACCAGTCTTCAGCAGCGTCATGTTAGATACGAGTTCATATGTTCCCATTTGCCAATTCCGACAGATATATATATATATCTTTCGGTTTCGAATGCTTTGGAATAGAACTGAAGGGCGGAATATGGTAACAATAATGAATAAGCAGTCGCGGAAAATTGTCCAGGGAAGGTCCCAAAGGAATAACCCCTAAGCGGAGGCGTAAAAACCGTGCTGCAAGCTGAATGGCACCTGGGTGAGGTGTCTTAAACGTTTACTCTGGGATACCAGGCGACCTTTCAGAGTATGCAGCCTTATCATTGTACGCGGAGGTCTACAAGGATGGGGAACCCTTTCCCAGCTGCTCGTGGGAACAACAATGAAACCACCAAAATACGAAAATGTTGTGGATGCGGTTCAAAACGATCGAACGCGCAGAGCACCTGACAATGGGTCGGCAAACAATACCGATCATCCTAGAGTTCGGGGTGCTCAAAATAATTTAGATACAAGCACGACGATGAACCGGCGAAACGCCCACATTGAGTGATTGGATCAACTCAAGGATGACTTGCTAGGCCGCCACGATGCCAGCATTATCTCTGTTCACCGAGGCTCTATGGCGCGTATGCACACTCTGTGGTGCCAACAACAACCAGAAACGCCCACCTCTGTAAAAATGGATATGTACGCGGAGCGCTCCCCCAACCGCTGCTTGATCAAGCTGCAGGTGAAGATGAGGAAGCGACATTAAGACCATAAGCGGAAAGTAGGCTCCTTCTGAAAGATGATCGCGATTTCAGGACAAGGAGGAACATCAACATGCTAGTTCCTCCTAAGCCCCAAGATCTGGATGAAATGGATGCCTCCCTTCGTGGAGATATCACGCAAGAGTCCGAACTCTGGACCATCAATTGCTTAGTTAATAGTGCTGCGAGAGCTTTGGCTGATTCACATCAAAGGCCAAAACCGACGATGGTTCAAAAGACCAAAAGACGCTTGCATCAGCTGAACAAGAAGAGTGCATGGGCAAGACAGAATGCGTCCCGTATTCAATGTGTGATTGACTACATAACATCTCGTAGATCGATCACAAAAAGGGTTCAAAAGTTCGCCCAAGAACTAAGGATCTTGAATCACAAGCTGGATAAGTCAAAGCTGCTGACAATCAAGGAGCGTACGGTTGACAAAATACAGCTGTTATCTGACGCAAGGAGGAGAATACAGAAGAGGGGGAGATGGATCAGAGAGAATCAACAGTTTCTCGCTGACCCATCGCGCCTCTTCGGCGATCTCCCTGTTTCTGTACAAAAAATCCACCCAAGCCCAAGGAGGTAGAGACTTTTGGAGAGAGGTATGTCCATCAAGCACTGCCGGAAAGATAAAAAAAGCACTATACTCCATCTAGATGCTTCACTTCTAAAAGCCGAAGTGAAGAAAGCAGAGGTTGGAAAATTTCACGAACAGCTACTGGACAAGAAAATGCACGGAAACTTTCACAGAAATGTAGAAAAACAGTCATTGTCAAATGAGCAAACGTTTGCTTTCCTCAGATCATCAGGGCTTAATTCAGGTACAGAGAGTTTTATTTTTACATGCCAGGATGGTGCCATTTCCACCTTAGCATACCGTGACCGCATTTTATCTTAAGAAGTCGCCAGTGATAGGTGCAGAGCGTGTCATGCACACGCTGAGTACCTAGAACACATACTATCGAGGTGTCCGACCCACGAAGGAACGACTTATCAGACATAATGCGGCCTTAGAGTGCTTTATTACCATCTTTGTCGCTCTCACGGTGTTAGTCGCGACCTTTTCCTGCCCAACGCTCCCAGGGAGATCGAGTTAATTTTCCAAAACGAGAAGTACGAAATTTTCTGGAGCTACATTTTTCGGACAGCAGTCTCCGTTGCACACTCGAGGCCTGACATCGTTTTTCAACACTTCGAGAAACGAACTATATTCGTAATCGAATTCTCGGCTCCGTCCGAATTCAACATCATTGCCAAGGAGAAAGAAAAGGAGGAGAGGTATCAACACGTTAAAAGACAGCTGCAACAACTGTACCAAATATATTCAGTACAAGTAATTGTCCTGGTGATAGGTGCTCTCAGAGGTGCGGAACTGTCACTGTTTTGTAACCTTAAAGCCATACCCGCCTGCCAAAAATATGTCAACATACTTGCCAGATGGATGCAGATAGCTGCCACCCTTGGGTCGCTTCGTGTGCTCGAGACACACGAGGGTTTCGCCGGCCTGTCGTTGTGTTTTCGTCGTGCCCTGCGACCACCCATCTCACGATTGTGATACGTGGCCATAAGTGTGATTTACCGCGGTTTGAAATATATATATAACACATCCATGCATATGTACAAACATACACACGAACATACATAGATACACAAATGATTTCGACTATTTAAAGTAAAACTGATTGAATATAGAATCATATGTGCGCCCCCCCCCCCCTCCCCCCGGGCTCCATCTTCACATGAGGCGCGGAGGTCTGAATTTGTATTAAGAAGAAAGTTTCAGCGTTATTTGAAGTGTATAGTTTTAGGAATTATATTTCAACGCAAGATAATTATAAATTGGTATATAAATAAGTTATAAATCATTTATGAAATTGTCTGTATACAGAGACACAATTCATGAAAATAATCAAGCTTTGGAATTTTGTATTTGGTTTCTTTCCTAACTTTGGGAGACACGACCTGCTCCTTCAAAGACACTTGCGCGACTGATTTTGAGGACAAAGTGTACCATGTGTTACAAACAAATATTTGCAACAAATAGCCAGTATGATGGATTATGTTTTTGTGGAGTATATTTATGCATTGAAATCGCTTGTTCAGAGCAACGAGGTAAAATGTGATCATGAAAATGTAGTATCCGATATCATTTGTTAACTTTATCAACAAATAATATGAACAATTGCATGATTTGAACAGTTTTAGGCAGAAACAAACCGTATTTTCTTCCGATTGTTTTCGAATCTCATTGTCTGTGATGCTCATTGATGTATTTAGCAGGCAATGAAATTTGAAAACACTCAGAAGAAAATTCGGTTCGTTTGTGCCAAAACTATTCCCATTGTGCGTTTGTTTCTATTAATTGTTGATAAATTCAACAAATCATATCAGATTACAAAAATACATCGATCTGCATCACAGGCAATGAGATTCGAAAACAATCGGAAGAAAATACGGTTTGATTCTGCCTAAAACTATTCAAATCATGCAATTGTTTATATTATTTGCTGATAAAGTTAACAAGTGATATCGGATACCACATTTCATGATCACATTTCACCTCGTTGCTCTGAGCGAGCGATTTCGACGCATAAATATTGTTCACAAAAACATAATTCATCGTACTGGCTATTTGTAGCAAATATTTGTTTATAACAAATAACTTGACATGTCAACAAATTTTTTTTCTTTCACTGACCCTTGTGCATCAAACCGGAGGCCTGATGCCACTTAGACAAATTTTCACAGAGAATTAGAAAGAAAAATTTTAAGAATCAACCATTCTTTCGCTATTTGCAGCTCTGATGACCCACAGGTTATTTTGAACATAGTTTTTTCATTTCGTCCCACTGTGCGTTGGAAACATTGAGTGTTTTGAAAAGATTTTTCTGAGATACTCTCGAATATGTAAATATCTTTGAAGTACTGTGAAGTCCTTGATTTAATGTGAGCAAATTAATTGGGAAAAGATTAAAATATTATTTTAAAATTCACTGAAGACCACTAAATTAATCTCTGGAGTCTGTTGAAGAGCCCTAATAGGTCAGAATTTTTAAAAGAAAAATTTCGAAATTCTTTTGAAACCATTAAAATTAATTGAAAATTCTTTCGAATATCTCACAATATTTCCAAATAATTATAATTGAAAATTTTTAAATAGTTGAAAATTCTTGAAATTATATGAAGCAACTCTATTTTCCTGAATAAATTCTTTGAAATTTAATAAAGAATCAAATATACATATTTTTGTATTTTGCTTTCCCTGTTTGAAATATGAAAATTAAAATAATTGAATTAAAAAAATATAGGTTTTAGTGGAGGGAATATTGAGTGCTTCAAGTTGTAATAATTCAATTATTTCATATTCTTTCACCGTGAACAGCATTCTCTCTAATTACTGCTGGTTACGCTGTTTTCCCAAATTTCAGCAAAAAAAAAGTTTAGAAAATGAATTAGACTCCGTGATACACGTGAATAAAGATTCAAACAGTTTTTTTCGATTTTCATGGCTTTGTTCATTTTGCAGTTATAGTTAACAGTGTTCTTCCAAATTACAGCAGTCATAGCCTGAGCTACTAAATATGCGTCCAGCAGAATTGTTATTTAAAGTTACTGTTGAATTACTACACATTCTAATGAATTTTCGTAAATGCCCATAAATTCCCATAATTTTTCACAAATTTCCATAATTTATCATTAATTTCCATGAATTTTATAAGCTTTCATAAATTTCTAAAATTTACAGAAAGTTGTTTTTTAAAAGCGGGGTTTTCGGGCTTACTTTGGAAACGCGGAAAGCTACAACAGTTTTGTTCAAATAAAAAAGATGCGCAATTAAATTTCTTATGATAATATTTACTTGTTATGCTGAAATTCGATACTTGTTTCAAAGGACTCCAGCGGCAAACGCCGTTCAGCGAGAACAATGAATTGGCGGTTGAAAAATAAAATTTGGATTTTTTTCTGAATCCCGACAATTTTGCGCTAGTTCGCAAGAATTATAATATACTAACTTGAACGTCCAGTTCCTCGACCTCGAGCTCGACCACGTGGATTTCGACTGGGCGTTGCCACTCCAGCTTGGACTGGATCGTGATGTTGTTCTGTATGCTCCTGCTGGCTTCCAGTTCGAACTGGAGGTAGCAGCCACCTAAATATTTCATCTGTAAGATATAATATAGGGATTTTTATCAACGAATTCTTCCAACGAACCCTAAAAATTTGCTATTGGTCAAAAATAAATATAGCCCACATGTAATCCGAGAGTCAGTTGTTATTGATAAAACCGAAAGTCAAAATTTCAATGAAGTAAATATATTTTAAGATTCTAGACACCCTGAGTTATGTATTTTTAGAATATTATTTTATTTTGACTTTTTATTGCTTATTGAAAAATCTGCAAACGTAAAACATCGAACGTTATTTGAGGGTTAGATTTTATGAAAAGTGAATATATTAACTGATAATTGTTGAAAATATAAGATTTTTTCTTATGCACCTTCAATATTCAATATATAGGGTAAGGAGGGGCAGCGCCGACCAGTTAACAGTCAATGATTTTTTTAAAGTTAATAAGATGTGGAATTGATCCATTTTTTTCCCATTTCGAGTCCTACATTATTGTACATCATAATTCTATAAGTAACAATTATATGAATAAAACAATGATTTAATAATTGAATTATTTCTGACAAGCTGTATTTCGTCGGCTTTGCCCCACACCGGAGGGCAAAGCCAACCGCAGCTTTTTATGAAAATCAAAACATCTGAAGAGTGGAAAACATGATGTTCCGCGTCTGTGGTATTTTATGTATTGGAAAAATTACCTTTAGACATATTCAGCAAGAAGAATAAGTTATTTTTAATAAAAATAGTGATAGCTGTGATATAACCTCTTATTAGTTGACATTCAACTAGAGACGGAGTACGCGCAAAGGTTTCTACCGTACCAGTACAGAACACCCGCTCTACCGACGGATTGAAAATAATAATATATAATAGAGTTTCTTGCATGTAGCCCAGAAGATAAGTGGCTGTTCTACATTACCGATGACTTATCGACCAAACTTATGATACGTTTATAACCTAAGCACGTGTAAACTATTATTTTGGTCGGGCTTGCCCCACTGGTGAGGCCTCAATTATTTACGATATTAAATACACATTGGACTTGTATTACGTTCAATTATTATAATGACATAATGTGATATTGTTTTATCTGTCAAAATGTCAAATTTTCATACTGTAAGTATTGCCATTAACGTCGAAAACTTTACATTTCTGCCAGCGAATCTTCCATTCTTTCGTTGTCAAAACTCTTTTCTGCATAATTTTTCTTTTACAACGTCAATTTTCAAGATATCAGTAAGTAACGCTATCTCTATAATAAAACAGATTTATTTAATGCAAAGTAGAATGAAAATTGTTAAATAATAGCGATGTTATAAGCAAAGTTACCTTTGCCCCACCGGTCGGCGCTGCCCCTCCTTACCCTATTATACTTTTTCACGTATTATTCATAAAAAAAATTTCCATATCAAGAAGAGCAAGGCAAAGTTTTGACCCTTAGGACGTGTAGCGGAAAATGAATAAAATTATTTTCCCGAAAGAAATAATAAGGTTTCAAAATTTTTGATTAAAATATAAAAGACTCGAACGTAAATATCAAAATAACATTTTATGAAAAGGATTTAGAACACACAATGAATTTCTAAATTGAAAAAAATGTATCCGTTTCTTATGTCTTTTAATTTAACTTTCTGCGAACGCGGTTGACCATGCAGAAACTAGATTTTTAAGATTTTTGTACGCTAATCAAATGCGTATTGACAGAATGAAATATTTAGCAACAGTTTTATCTGCCATTTTAGATCATCAATTATATTCTTCATTATTTTCAAGAAGCATACTTCGAATGCTTGACAAAATGTGAGGAAAAAAACTTGACGTATACTTTTATCTGTAATTTTTGTATTTCTACCAACATTTTCCATTATGTCCTTTTCTCAAAAATACATGATTTCAACCACTTTTTTCAATTAATGTGGAGAAAATATCAAGAAAAAGAATAAAAAATGTCCATCGTTGTACTCAGTTTTAGCATTTTTTTAAACCAATAGCCGTCATATTGCAACTGTCATTTTAAATTTGTAACCAAGCTTCAGGAAAATATTTTGGAATTTAACAACTTGGGCCGCCATTGTAGATCCACTACTTTGAATGTGTATATTTTTATGTTAAGTTTAAAATCGGCAACCACGAAACCCCCCTCATTCTTTTAAAGACTTTCATTGGGTGGAATTTAAATCTACGCGGAAAAAACGCTCACTACAAATTTGAGATAGTATGACAAACTATTCGAGCATAATATCATGGATCTTATAAAAAATTACCGGTAAATTACCATAAAAGTCTCAACTTAAAAATTTTTCATCAATTTTCATAAAGGGCCTAGCCGCGTAAGCATGTAAAATCTTCCCCCGCATGTATCAAGGCCAAATTGGTACCATATATTGGCAACTATGAGCCAAAAAATTCCTCCAAGTCTCAACCTCGAAAATGTATTTTTGTAGTAGTTATGGAGGGGGAAAGCAAACCCAAGAAAGTAATTTTTCTCGTAAACGGCTTGACCGATTTTGATCAGGAAAAAATATGTTATGCAGGTCGATGGGACGATTTAAAAAAAAAAAATTTAAATTTTTGGATAAAAATAACAGATCTTAAAAATTTTTGGAATTTTTCAAAAATTTTGTTGAGGTTATGTTTTGTAGTGACACCCACCATTTTTTCCACCAATGTTCCTTCAGGTGTCCTCTTCAACATATATTTTTCTCAAAATTTTTGAAGTGGCGCAACATAGTGAAAAATAATAAAAATCTTACTCGGGACACTGTGTAACTGTGTACCTTTATGGTATACTGTACTGGCCGACTATTTCTTTCAGAAACAACCCTTTTTCATCTGTCTTTCGTCAGCATCGTTATTTTTTCATTCTGTATGATCTTTTCAACAGGATGACAAGACATAATTGTTGTTCTAGCGCCATTTCACTTTGCGAGATTCATTTGTTCGTTTTCGTGATTCTACTTAGTGCACTGTTTCACTCTACTGCAAAGACACCTATGATCTTACAATTCATTATGATTTTATTATTATCGCAAGAATCTCTTGTCATCTTCATTTGTTTCCCGAACATAACTGTCCTTCTAGCGCCATTTCACTTTGCGATATTCATTTGTCGTATTCGTAGTTCTAATTAGTATCCGTACTTTTAAATACTACACTATTTTACTTTATTGCGAAGATTATTTCTGTGATCGTACAAATCATTGTGATTTTACTATTATAGCAAGAATCGTTTTTTTTTAATTCTTTCCTCAATCGTAATTCTCATTCTTGTGTCATTGCACTCATCGAATTTAATTTGTTTTTGTGCGATATTTTCGTTCATGCACTGTTTTGTTCCCGATTTTTGTTTATGTGCTGTCTTAATCTGTTGAAAAATGAACTTTTTTAGTTTGATACTTATAAAGATCTTATTACTCAAATATGGCTCCATCACTGGATAAGCTTATGTGTGCTGGCTGCGATGTAATTTTGAGAAAAACGAGGGGTAAAAAAAAGTTAGTGAATACTACGGATGAAGCGAAAGCTTTTTCCTTCTGTCTTAAACGAGTAATATTTGTAGGTGACATTTTATGTTCTCAATGTCGACTCACTATTTATAGAAACGATATTTCTGACAAAACCCTTGATTTTGAAACTGAAACAGATCTTTCTGCTCTTGAATCAACGTCTAATGACCTAACATTTGAAATAAAATTAAAATCAAATCAAGCGGATTCTGAGATTGAATATGTAGAAATTCCGATGCAGAGGTCTGTTGCTACCCTCAAATGCTGCTGTTATTGTTTTTCTTCCAATAATATAACTGTAATTCCGGTAGAAGCCCGCACGCAATGTTACATTAAGAAAAATATTTTCATTCCACCTGGAAATCGATGCTGTAAAACTCATCTGATGAAAAATCGAATTCACGAGGAATATCTTAACCTTTATAAACGCATTCTAACAGAACAAGGCTCACCGTGTCAGAATTATCTAAGGTGATGGAAACTCTTTTCATCAAATGTGATTCCATATTGCTTGACAAAATCGGTAAATTCAGCCTTTCAGAAAAACAAGTGCAAGTTTTCACTGGTTTATCTTGGGAAAATCTTCTGGAGATAAAGGAAATGATGACTTCTATGCGAAATAGTCAATCTCGATCTGTGATCCAAGCTCTCGTTGTATTTCTCTTCAAACTACGTACAGGAAATTCAAACAAAATCTTAGCTTCTATACTGAATATAGAAAATGAGCAGATAATTTCATACTATTCTGCAAGTGTGGTTAAGTCTTTTGAAAATGACGTTCTACCAGGTCGTTTTGGTTTGAATTCTTTTGATAGAGCTAACCTCATTCAAAATCATACGACGGAAATTGAAAAGAATATATTTGACGCTCATAATCACTTACTATTGATTTGTGATGGTACATATTCGCGACATCAGAAAAGTACAAATAATGAATATCAAAGAAAGTCTTTCTCTGGACAAAAGAAAGTTCCCCTTTGCCAGCCTTGTACCATATGTACGACTGATGGATATGTAGTGGATATGCTTGGACCGTATCTTGCAAATCACAATGATGCAGAAATCTTGAAAACCATTATTGAGGATGCAAATGGCTTATGCAAATTCTTGGAAAAAGATGATGTCTTTGTACTTGAGCGAGGCTTACGAGATGTAAAAAAAGATTTTGAAGATAAAAATTTCAAAGTATTGATGCCCGCATTGAAAGGTAAAAGAAAGCAACTGACAGCAGTCCCGTTTTGTGACTAAAATTCTTTGGGCAGTAGAAGCTGTTCACGGTATTCTTAAACAGAAGTATCGGCTTTTGGATCACAAAATAGACAACAAGCTAATACTGAAAGTTGGTATCTTTTTTAGAATTGCATCATTTCTTAGTAATACTTATGGTGAAAGGCTGCAATCTGAAGTAGAAGCTAGAGATGAAATCTTGGAAAGAATGCATGTTCGAAAAGATGTGCAAAATACACTAGCTACTGAGGCAGAGGAAAAAGGGTGGATTCGACGAAAAACTCCCTTTCAAGCAGTCACTTCAGAAGAAATACTAGATTTTCCAGAAATGACAGAAAGAGATTCAGTGGTCTTTTTCACTGGATCATATCAGCTTTCTCAAGCTGTATCTTATTTGGCAGAAATGTTAGATATGGATGGAAAACTGGTTCTTGAGTATACGAAAGAAGAAACCAATGTGCTTAAATTCAAGGTCCAATCACGACACATTTCTCGAACATGATACAGATGTTTTATTAGGTACAAGCCTAATATTGTTGGAGTTTCAGGCGTAACACACTATAC
This sequence comes from Andricus curvator, assembly GCA_932195095.1. Classification (NCBI taxonomy): domain Eukaryota; kingdom Metazoa; phylum Arthropoda; class Insecta; order Hymenoptera; family Cynipidae; genus Andricus; species Andricus curvator. The sequence goes on from CAKNYM010047826.1 coordinate 83,858, forward strand.
ATGTGAGTGTGCTAATGGCAGGCGAACTGTTGGCTGCTGTTCACACATTGCTGCTATCGTGTATTACCTGTCACATGCAAGGTATTTATCAAGGATTATTCAACCAGCTCAAATACTCAGCGATGAGGATTAAAATACAATTCTTGATTTGTGAGACGCGAGGGGACTCACGATCAAAAATCACCCCGTATTGTGAAAGGTGAGGGGACTCGCGATCAAAACGCACCCCGTATTGTGAGAGGCGAGGGGACTCACGATAAAAAAGCACCCCGTATTAAGAGAGGCGAGGGAACTCACGGTCAAAAAGCACCCCGTATTGTGAGAGGCAAGGGGACTCACGATCAAAAAGCACCCCGTATTGTGAGAGGCGAGGGAACTCACGGTCAAAAAGCACCCCGTATTGTGAAGGTCTAGGAAAAATGTATTGTTCATAATTACATATAAATTTTATAAGTTCTAGATTTGCCAACAACGTTGCTGATGAAAGACAGATGAAAAAGTGTGGTTTCTGAAAGAAATAGCCGGCCAGTACAGTATACCATAAAGGTACACAGTTACACAGTGTCCCGAGTACGATTTTTATTATTTTTCACTATGTTGCGCCACTTCAAAAAATTTGACAAAAATATATGTTGAAGAGGACATCTGAAGGAATATTCATGGAAAAAATGGCGGGTGTCACTATAAAACATAACCTCAAAAAAAAATGTTGAAAAATTTAAAAAATTTTTTAAGACCTGTTATTTTTATCCAAAAGTTTTTTCAATTTTTTTTTAAATCGTCCCATCGACCTGCATAACATATTTTTTTCTCATCAAAATCGGTCAAGCCGTTTACGAGAAAAACTACTTTTTTGGTTTTTCTTTCCCCCTCCATAACTACTACAAAAATACATTTTCGAGGTTGAGACTTGGAGGAATTTTGTGACTCATAGGTGCCAATATATGGTACCAATTTGGCCTTGATACATTTGGGGGCAGATTTTACATGCTTACCCGGCTAGGCCCTTTCATAGATTTACATTTTCTATCAATTTTAGAAGTTACAGCTCAAACTATTGCGCGTGCGTTTAACAGAACTGTTATCAAGAGTTACTTGTAAATTATCACACTTTCTATAAAGTAACTTATGTTACTTTACCGAAATTTATGGAATTGTATGGTAATTTACCGGTACCTTTTAATAACAGTTCTACTGGGCGCATGTGAAATAGCTCGGGCCATAATTTTTTTAATTTATAGAAACTTATGAAAATGTATGAAGTTATTGGAAATGCAAGGGAATTTGCGAAATTTATGGAAACTTATGGTCGTTGAGCGGTAAATTTTGATAACAGTTCTGCTGGACGCATGCTGGTGGAAAAGTGATGACCTTTAGTGGGCGGACAGTTAAGAGAACTGAAATTGGGCCGTTTCGAAGCGCTGCGCTGTGATGGTCTCAAAAGTCGTACTTTCAGAAGGGGCGTTCTGAAAACGAATATGAGTTATTATTTCTTGAGATCGTCCAATGATCGACAGCTTTGAGATCAGCAACCTAGACTTCTCGTAATGAACATGGACCCAATAAATTTTCAAGAATTTCATATATTTTCATAAATTCCTACACATTTTTAAAATTACTGGCCGAGCGTATGCGTCCAGCAGAACTGTTATCAAAAGTTACCGGTATGTAAATTCATTAATTTTATGGAAAGTTACGAAAGTGATAATTCATGAAATTTGTGAATATTAATGAAATTTGTGAAAATGTAATAAAGTTATGGAAATTCATTGAAGTTGTGGAAATGTATGGTAACGCACAGAAATTAGTGGAAATGTATGGTAATGTATTCTCATTTACGGGCATCTTTTGATAACACTTCTGTTCGATAAATGTGCAATGGCACAATACGTAATACGCAATAGCGTAACATAATGAAAAGAAAGTTTTAGATGCACAGACGGAAGGAAACCGATAGTAAAAATAAATTTTTAGAATATATGTTGGCATACATGCGGGGCTTCAACGAAAATTCCCGAGCATATGTTGGCAAAATTTTCGGCTCAAACCTTATTAGTTCTTATCATTTATCCAAAAGTTCGAACGTATGGGTACACGTGAATATTAATGTTTGTAACATATTTTAGGCTGAAAAATTTCACATTCAACCTTCATTTACCGATAAACTGAATTTCGTGCTAACTTATGTTACCCAAATTTCATCTCACATTTACATGAAAAGAAAAAAATGTAAAACGATGTTGAAGAAACATGAGAAATTCCTGCAAAACGCGTCAGATTAAAAAATTTTGCTTCGCATTCACGAGATGTTCTCTGGAAATCTGCTTCGTGACAAACACGGATTGGGACGAAAACACAATACTTTATAATGCGAGAGTTTCCATATAGCGTCTAAACCTTCAATATTTCTGAATACGTAGTGAGAGATTTTTTGTTCAATGAGTGTTAATGCGAGAAATATCCTATGTTCCAATGCTATGGAATGCGCTTGAATGCGGAACAGAATTCGTCTCATTGCAGTTGAATGCGATTGAAAGTGAAGCAGAACATATGCGATTGCTAAGTATTGAATCGCATTCACGATGTGTTCTTTGTAAATCTGCTTTTCGACAACCTCGCATTCAAAGTGCAATACTTTTGAATACGTTTCAATCTGACGTTCCTTGTAGGGATCGCAAGGACGAAATGCTACGTGACACACACGGGACAGTATATCCTTTGAGAAAATCTTATAAGAAACTATTGGATGATCAAGTTATAGGGCACCAAAACTGCGATATAGCACACGGACGAAAGCACAATACTGATTAATGCGAGAGTTTGCATATAGCGTCTAAATCTAGAATACCTCTGAATGCGTAGTGAGAGATTTTTCCTTCACTGAGTGTAAATGCGAGAGTTATCATATGTTTCAATGCTATAGAATGCGATACATAGCGGGCACGGAGCTGGAGATTCTAAATCGGGGTGATACTCCCACATTCTAGACTAAAAACAGGAGTGAGGTTCTCGATTTGACTCTATGTTCAGGTGCACTGAAGAGCAGAGTAGTCGATTGGAGAGTTGCCGATGAGGAGTCTCTTTCGGACCCCAAACACATCGTGTTTCGATTAACCCTAGGAAAACCAGTGGTTTCTTATATCAGAAACCCCAGAAATACCCTTTGGGACTCATATAAAGAGGAACTCAAAGGGAGGCTTGCGGTATTCAGAACAACCTATGGTACCATTGATGAGTTGGAGCACCCCGCGGATTTTCCGCGAAGGGCTCTAAAAACATCATATGAGAACGATTGCCCCACAAGCACAATTATGTCTAGAAAGGGAGAAAAATAGTGGAACACCCACTTGGTGAGACTCCGCAAAAAGACAAGAATGTTGTGCAATAGGGCAAATGGAACTAAATTGCCTTCGAACTGGGACATCTATAAGACGGCCCAGTGTAAATACAATAGAAATATAAGGAAGTATAAGCAGGAAGATTGGAGAGGCTCCTGCGAGGAATCGGGCTCATAAGGCTCGATAATGGTGAGTTTGCCGAAGGCGAAGAAGCAACGCTGAATCGCCTGATGGGGGTTCACTTCCTGGGCTTTCAGCGAATCCGAACCGACCAAGAGGAAGAAGGCCGGGGCCAAGGGGTGGAAAGGGTGAACTGGAATTTCGCCGCTAAGGTCGCTTATTGCAAAAAGGTCGAACGGGCCGTAGTGGCCTTCTCTCCCTTTAGATCCCCAGGGGCGGATGGCATTTATCCAGCGCTTTCATGAAACGGCATGGATTCAGTTGTCCCTCTTCTGATGAAATTATTTATTATCCAAACCTGGGAGGGAGGGTTACACTGCTGCTAAGGATTTCCGACCAATCAGCCTAACGTCTTCTATCCTGAAGACGCTGGAGAAGCTGGTCGAGAGATATATGAGGGATAAGGTGCTCTTAGCCTCCCCGCTGCATAGAGGGCAGCCTGCTTCCCTGTCAGACCGCTCGGTGGTGTACCGGGCCAGCTAGTATGCTGGATAGGAGGTATGCCACGCCGAAGAAGACTTGAAGCCAGATGGGATGAATGCCTAGTAAGGGACATAGCTCCGCGAGGTTGTCCACAGGGGGGTGTCATGTCGCCCCTCCTGTGGTTCAATGTAGTGGACGACTTTCTTCGAAGGCTAAATAAAGAGGGGTAATATACTCAGGAATATGCGGATGACTTTGTAATCCTAGTCAGGGGGGCTCATCCGGAAACGCTGGTGGGTCTTATAAGGTCGGCGCTGCGCATCGTAGAGTTTAGTGCGATAGCTCAGGGCTCTCGGTAAATCAGGAAAAGACCAACCTGGTCATTTTCACGAGAAATTGTAATGTTCAGAAAGTTGACGCTCCTGTACCATATGGTGGGAAGCTGACGTTTTCAGATTCAGTTAAATATCTGGGAGTGATCCTAGATAGCAAGCTGAACTGGGCAAAGCACCTGGAGAACCAATCCAGCAAATTTGTAATGGCTTTTCCGATGTGCAGGAGAGCCTTTGGATTGACGTGGGGGCTAGGGCCTAAAATGCTTGCATTGCTCTACTCTGCTGTCCTAAAACCCAGGCTCCTACATGCGGCCGTGGTCTGGTGGCCATGGGAAAAACTTAAAACAATGCAGGACAGGCTGCGAAGATTACAAACGCTAACATTCAGGGGTTTGACTGAAGCAATGAGCGATAACCGCTAGAGTGGCACACGCTTTGGGCCGCCTGGCAAGAGAAAAGAGATGGAATCCGGTGACTAGACACACTAGACTCCCGAGTGACATCAACGCACTATCGATTTTACAGATGAGGCAAGATAAAATAACATAACGCTTCAACTTCGCCAAAGCTTTCTGCGTCTGCATCCCAAGTTGGGATGCACCATCTGGCAAAACGTGGTGCAGCGAGTGAATACATAGGACCGGAACCGGTACTGGGAATAGCGTCTTGCTGTGTCGCAATGGCCATTGAAAGCTGGATCCGAATAAAAGACCGGGAATGCTGGGAACAAACCCAGGGTTGCCGTCAGGCGAAATCCATCCTGGGGTACACTAATAGGATGAGCAGAGCTAGGGAAATCCTGAGTTCACCCAAGAAAGATATAAGGACAGTGGTACAGACCCTAGCAGGACACAACCGCTTGAACTACCATATGCACAAAATGGGCTAAAGCCCCACGCTAGAGTGCAGGAAATGCGGCAGCGATGACGAATCATCCCTGCCAGTATTACGCCAGTGCCCGGCACGAGCTAAGATCAGGCAACAGAACCTTGGGGTCCATTTTATGGAAACAGAGGAAATTACAGGGCGATGAGTGGTCGACTACGGGGATTCGTCGAGAGGTCTGGGGTCGACTGCTGAGAGCGAATAAGTAAGGGTGTGGCACAATAGGCTTTATAGCTTGAGCGCCAGAGAAGATGTTCATGGGCTTCCCGTCCAATTATTTTTATTCTCAATATTCTTTTTTAAAACTTAAAGTTTGATGAGTGGGAAAATAATTTCAGATTATGTGTCTAAGAGCAGATGTTCGACGATCGTATAACCGACGATAGAAGTAAAGCTGTTTACTGTCCCTTTCAAAATGTTCGAATTTATAATTGTAATCCTGGACTCTCACGAGGGCTTTCTAATGTCTTTCGGTTTTTCCTCAAAATGACCAATAGAATATCTACAATCCTCAAGATTGCCACCTACGTCAGTTCGGAAAAATTAGAAACACACTGTCTTCACCCCAGACTGGGCCTCGATACCGCTTGTCCAGACAGATTTCTCTTAGATTCCAAATGAACAGCTTCGAGTTCCCGTGAACACGATCTTTCAACGTGAAGTTTATTCTGTATCTTATGTTAATACTACAGGCTCCAGAAATGGTTTATTAATTATTGTGTATCTTAAACCAGTGACCAACAATTCATTAAACTTTTTTTCATCTACAAACAGAGTTAAATGTAGAGAATAATCCTTACAAACTTGAAATAGGGTGTTGAATGAACACTGAAATGTTGGAAAGTTTTTGTAATTTTTTTTAACGTAATTGAAAAAACATATAAATAAAAAACACAAAAAACAGAGGAAGGCTATTTGAGGTTTGCTATCTCTTTTTTCTCCTTTTTTTATTTTATTTCACTGGTGATTTACTCCACATTTCCATAAATTTCCGTGAATGTTCATCAAATTCCCACAAATTTCTATAAATTATCATAAATTTCGGCAAATTTCGCAAATTCCAATGAATTTCCGCGAATTTCATAAATTTTCATATATTTTTAGGATTTGCAGATTTTTTTTAACGTGTTTTTCGGTTTAACTTTCAAAACAGGTGAATCTACAACATTCTTGCGCCGAGAAAAAAGATCCGCAATCAAATTTTCTATGAGAATATGTATTTTTGTAAGTTAAAATTAAAAATTTGCTCCTGAGATTTCCAGCGGCAAACGCCATTCAGCAGCAAGAACTTATTGGCGGTTATGGAATGAAATTTTTCTTCTAAATTACAATTTTTTCTGGGTTAAAAAAATTAATATGTACTTACGTGCATGACCATCGTTTTGGCCATCGTTTTGACCAGAGATGTCTAGTCCTTGAATTTGAGTTTGCAACTGATCCAATTGTAAAGGCTGAGCTGCTGTTGTGTCTCTTCGTCGCGTACGCGTACCTGTACAATATAATATAGGGATTTTTATCAGAGAATTTTGTCGACGAACCGCAAAAATTTGCTAATGATCCAAAATAAAGATAGCGCAAATATAATCCCAAAGTCAGTTAATATTAACAAAACCAAGGGTCAAAATTCCGATGAAGTGAATATATTTTGAAAATCAAGGCACCCTGGTTTATGTATTCTCAGAGTATTATGTTATTTCGACTTCTTATTGCTTATTGACAAATATGCAAACATAAAACATTGAACGTTATTCGGAGGCTAGATTTTATGAAAAGTGAATATATTAACTGATTAAGGTTGAAAATATAATATTTTTTCTTATGCGTCTTCAATATGAACCGATCAATTAAAAAAGGTAAAACAAGTGATAAAAATTATTTTTAATTATATTTTTGTCAAGTGTGTAATTTACAAAAAAAAACGATCTATGAAGCCATTTAATATATGTATCTCCCCTTTTTATTTATTTTAATTGAACTTTCTGCAAACATGGTTGACTCTGCAAAATATACTCATTTTAAATTACATTATTCAAACCACTTTTTTCAAAGAATGTGCAGAAAAAAAAAATAAATCACAAAATTCCATCGTTGTACTCAGTTTTAGCATTTTTAGAAACAAATATCCGCGATATTGGATCCGTCATTTCGAATTTGTAACATTCCGCGCCAAATTCGAAATCAGAAACACTAACAACCCTTGATACTAAGCTTCAGAAAAATATGAAAAAATTTAACAGCTTTGGCCGCAAATCAAATTGTAGCAGTGCTCCAGTTGGGATGTGCTGGCTTTGTAAAGATGCGCCTCAATGGATGCAGTATTCTTTCAAAGATTATTTTTGAGTAACTTTTAAATCTATGCAGAATAAGCGCCTATGAGAAATGTAGGACATGCGCTGTGTTTTTAATAACAACCCTGCAGGAAGTTCCATCGCTGGAGGGTCAACAAACTTCAAGAAACCATGGAAATACAATTAGCACAATTCGTACGTCCGGAAGAACCGTCATTGAATACCTGTAAATTATCATACTTTTCTATAAATTTCCAGGATAAGATATGGGGAGAGGACCTTTGCCAGGTCCTCGTCCCGAAATTCTCACCACCGCCTAATCAGTCTTGTATTGCCTGCACCGCATTCCAGTTGATAACATATTAGCCTCAAACCCTTAACGTTCTTCAAACGACGCCATCTAGACCACTCAAGATCCACCTGGAATTATCCTGTAGCCATCCGGCAAAATTCCAATTTCAACCTGTTCTCGGAGAAACCGACAAGATTCATCATCGCTTGTGGTCCAACAGGTCCCACCATCATTGTGAGTGGTTACAATAAACCTCTCATTAAATGTACATTATTTCATCATCGATTCGAATCGAGAAACTGAACATTATTTCGGGAGTGTCATTTTAAATGATTTTACCAATAACACTCGGACTTTCAGACTTTATTCAATTTCATTGAGATTTCTCCGTCTTTCGATGTGGTGCAATAAATTCCAAGAATTAAATATTGCAAATGACTTCTGAACATCAACTCAACGCATTTGGACTTTTTGAACTTGTTGACAATTTTAGTTAGAGTAATAATTCTTTTATTGGCGAACTGCTTTACCTGATAAAAACAATTTTTTAAGAGAAATTAGATCGTCAGTCTCGCCGCGATTGAGAAACTTCTCTTGGGAATTACACGAATCCTCCAACGTTTGACCAATTGAAAACTTTCTTACAAACCAGGATTCGGACCTTAGAAGTTTTAGATTCTACGCCAAATCAGTCTAATCAGTCCTCGACTCAGCAATCTTCAAAGTATCAATTTCAAAAGAAAAGGTTTGGAAAGTCCACAACAGCCAACGTCAACGCAATTACAGAGCAGCCAATAAAGGAACAACCATCTAAAGAACAGCTTACGAAGAAGCCATTTCAGGAAAGGAAATGCTTTTTATGTCGTGAGTTGCATTATCTAATGCCGTGTCCAAAAGTTTCAAAGTCAGTCTTTAGCACAAAAGAAAGAGATCATTTTTCAAAGAAAATTGTGTACCAATTTTTTAGGATCTCATTCATTTTACAATTGTTCTTCAAAGAATTTGTGTTAGATTTGTCAGGCGAAACATCATAAGGTGCTTCATGATCCATCTTCAAGCTCAGGATGGTCTTCTTCGATAATTCCAACTACATCTTCAACGCTTCATCAAGCACAATCTACTCATGCGGTTTCTGTGATGCAGATTTCTCAGAATAAATCATCATTGCTTCTTCTGACAACAGCAATGGTCAACGTGAGTACATCAGCTGGTCATACAAAGTTCGTTCGAGCATTTATCGATCAAGGCTCAGAGGTGTCCATAATCTCTGAGTCTCTTGCTCAAAGTCTTCCACTTGTTCGTACCAGAGGACCTGTTGTTCTCTTAGGAGTGGGGGAAAGTAAGTCGGGAACATCGCGTGGATCAGTCAACGTCTTTGTCTCACCAATGTGTGAGTCGAACTTCAAACTTCAACTCTGGGCTCTTGTTCTTCCGAAGTTGATTTCTGAACGCGCAGAGCATCAAATTAGTCTTGAGGAATGGCCTCATCTTACTGGACTTCAATTAGCAGATCCAAACTTTAGTGGAAGTGCTCCGATCGATCTAATTTTAGGAGTAGATGTTTATTCAATATTAATTGAACAAGGGCTTTGAAAGGGTCGCCCGGGCTCTCCTGTAGCTCAGAATACCGTTTTCGGGTGGATTCTCTGTGGACCTACAGGGAATAACTCATCGTTAGGAGATTCTTATTCTCCATCTCTTCGCATGTTACTTCATATGGAAGAGCGGTTCAAGCGAGATGTTCATCTTCACGAAGCGTATTCCAAATTCATGGAAGAATACAATCAACTTCAGCATATGAAGTCCGTCAACATCCCTACAGATCCAAGGAGCATCTTCATTGAACAAGTTTCTTCATGCAGGGCCAAAACTGCAGTTGAATATTTCAGATGTCTTGCTGCAGTGGCGTCTTCATTTCATCGTCTTTTCTGCAGATGACGAAAAAATGTATCCACAGATCATCGTTCACGAAGATGATCAGAATCTCCAACTTATTCTTTGGCGCGAAATTCAAAATGAGCCAGTTCAAGTATTTCGACTCAGCACTGTCACATATGGTCTGACTTGTGCTCCATTTCTGGCTCTTCGCACCGTTCAGCAGCTTCGTCTTGATGAAGGGGATTGATTTCCCTTGGCTGCTGAAGTGATAAAAAATGGCATCTATGTCGATGATGTCTTATCAGGAGCGAATAATTTGGAAGATGCTATTGAATTACACAAACGACTACGCGGTCTCTTCACTATATATATATATACTTCAAAGAAACTTGCAGTTCATTAAATCTAGACAATCTTTTCTTGCATTCAAGAAAGTGGTATTAATAGAAAGTCAGGAGTACTTAATATTTATTCATATTTTCTTAATATAATTTTTCATTTTCTTAAAGGAAGTAAACTGATTATTGTTATAAGTCAGATATCGCTCGTACCAATGAAGTATTTGCTTTATCGAATAAACAACCAATTTTAATTATGTAAGTATCTACTTTATTTAAGATATAACAATTTTTAATCTCATGAAATATATACTTGTTCTATTTATAAAAAACGTTGACTATAAATGTATAATTTTCTTGAATGAAGTAATTATTATTCTCAATTCATGTATTATATAAATTTCATTAAATTCATCATTATATTTAAATGAAGGGTGTAAGACTCAAACTCCAGTCTAAAAATTCGATCTCATTATTTTGTTCGAGAAATATTAAACTTAGATGTATTTTCGCAACATACTGGTAGTATCTTTTTAACTAGAAGTGTGCATACACAGAGCAAATTTTTTTTATTTTAATGCTTTTCGTGCAAAACATTTTTTGCTGTCTATAAATACTCCAGTTAAAAAAGAGACTACCAGTATGTTACGGAAATACATCTATAATTTTAATATTTCTTGAAAAAAATAAGGAGATCGAATTTTCAGGTTGGAGCTTGAGTCCAACATCATTCATAAGTAAATGATGTATTGATTGTAAAATGAAATAATTCATCGGGGAGAAGAAATAAAAAATGTTAAGTAAATGAAACAAACACGTATTAAATCAAATTCTTAAGAAATTTTTATTGAACAATTTTTAGATGCTCAGTACATCATGTTTATTTAGTATACATTGATAAATAAAACTTAAAGTTAACTCAGTTTTTTGTACTAATTTTTTAACACTTTAACAATATATTTATTTTCAAAATTATATATCTGTTGTGAAATTTTCTTATTATATTCCATATTCTTCAAATGCATGGAATATAATATTTTCCATTTGACATCAAGCAAACGTTCAATGTTTCGAATGATAATAAATTCTCTTGAAGTATGCAACTCCAATTTGACGTTTCAACAAGTTCATATGAGTGTACGTGGTCACAAAAGCTCAAAATCTTAATCTTATTAAGTATAATATAAAGACGTTCCTTTTCCCGTATAATGTACTGAATTTCACCGAAATGTGGAAAAATATCGTCACATCCTGTTTTTACAACTGTTTGATCTTAAAATAAATAAATAATTAATTAAATAAATAATAATGTAACCAATTCGAAATGAGTCAAATTGTAAATATTGAACTGTATTATTACCGAATTCAGGTTTCTTGTTAGAAATTTCATTTTTACTTTCGTATTTTATGTAAGCTTGAACATCTGTTTAGGTTTAGGTATTCTTGTCCCTCATCCTCAAAAGAATTTTCAGACGATAACCATTACCTTAAGCCCTTTACGATATGACCATCAAAACTCAAAGTTGTCCTTCTACGAAAAGTTTATTACCGGTAAAACCGGGCGGCTGCAATTTTGCCTGCCCTTAGCAGAGGGTGTCGCCTATCGATCCCACTAACTGATATTGAATTCTAATTGGTCAATCCTACCACTTTTCTACTTCGACTTGCACCTCAATGTAGCTTCGATCCTAAGATCTCGTCAGATCTTTTCGAACCGTCGGTATCTTCACCTCGTCTTTTTCAATTCTGTTCACTAACTCAAGTATACTCATGTTTATCGTTTTTATCTACAGTCCTGTAAATAGTTTATGTTTGTCTCTAACATATATGTTGATTAATAATTGAAAGACCGGAGTCAATTTCATTTCTGCAACCTCACATATGAGCAGCGTAAAACTATTCTCTTTACAGGCATAAACAATTACAAGTAAAAACACTAAAAACCACAAAATTTCACAATCAAACATTTTTTGGTCCTTCGAGAGCCGGATTTAATCTACCGGTGTAAAAAACATTTATAAAAATCAGTGGCTGTTAAGCAACCGAAGTGAAAAAATATAAAACTGTGATAATCAGTGACTAAAAAACAGTGGAATCCTACAGTGAAGTGTATATCCAGTGTAGAACATACAAGTTCATTATTACTTCGGGACGGCAGTTACGAATTAACAAAGTGACAAAGTTACGAATTAACAAAGTGACAAAGTTACGAATTGACCAAGTGACAAAGTTACAAATTTACAAAGTGACAAATTTACAAGGTTACAAACATTACCTACCAAAATCGAGTAGTGACAGTGCAAAGTCTAATACAGTCAGAGAAACAAAAAGTATCTGACATTTTTCAATACCGAGGTGAATTAAGAACAATTAGTGACATCAGTGAACAATCGAATTCTACAAGCCATTCAGGAAGGCTTTGACGTTTTGTTAACGTTGACAGTGCAGCAGAAAGAACTCAGGAGAACCAGATGTCTAGATCATCTTTTTCATAACCAACATTCATCGAGCAACAAATGCAAGTACAGTATCTCCAGTTCTCATGTCAACGTATCTGACAAGATCCAAGTAAGTGGTTTCAATCTACCAATTCCATTCTTCATTCTCTTTCCATTCCTCGAATCGCTTCGATCACATTTACATATGAACTTTTAATCTTGCAAAAATGTCGTCAGACGAGCTTAAAACGTGGAGGAAAAGGCTAGGAATTGTAAAGGGTCAATTGACACATTTAGAAAAATTTTTGGATACAATTAACGACGAAACAGATATCGAATCTCTTGATTTAGAATCCCGCTTAAAAGAGAAAGTTTTGCCTCTTTCTGAAAAGTTTGAAAATACTCAAAATGAGATAGAAATGCTAACCGACGCAGGGTCGTCAGAGGAGGCGGAGAGTATGGACGAAAGAGCGAGTTTTGAGAATAGATTCTATGCTGCTTGTGGTAAAATTAAACCTCTAATAAAAAGAAATCTTTCCGCGTCTTCTGTCGTAACTCCTCCAGTCTCTTCACAATCATCCTATGACAATCAAAACGATTATCCCGCTAGAGAAAATAATGTGCTTTCTAGCGCATCTTCTTCAAACTTTTCACAAACTTCTAACGATCCTATAATCCCAAATCGCGTCACAGAAGTCATTCGGTCTCCGATCACAACTACTTCAAGCGAGTCGCAATCATCCAATATGCATCAGAATTTAAATCAGTCGCATCGTGTAGCTCATCGTAAGCTTCCCGATCTCAAAATTCCAATTTTTTCGGGTAATATCGAAACATTGCTCGGATTTTATGACTCGTTCAATTCAATGATTCACAGCCACAACGACCTTCCGACAATTCAAAAATTTCATTACTTAAAAAGTTCAGTAACTGGGGATGCCGCGAACATAATCGCGTCTTTAGAAACTACCAGCGATAACTACACAGTAGCTTGGGAACTCCTGAAAGACCGCTATCATAACAAAAAGGTCATTATCGATACTCACGTTAAAGCACTTTATGATTTAAAATCCGTTTCAAGAGAATTTTCAATCCGTCAATTACAGGACACGGTACAAAAACATCTTCAAGCACTCCGCGCTCTTGCCATCGATGTCGATCAATGGAATTTCATGATAATTCATCTAATTAAAAGCAAACTAAATAACTACACTATAGAGAAATGGGAAGAAGTTGTTTGCGAGACTGACCTCCCTCCTCTTAAAAACATGCTGTATTTTCTACAGCGTCGCTCTCACATAGAAGAGACAAGGGCTGCTACCTATCAATCAAATGATCAAAAAACAAGTCAAGTAAAATATAACGGCAATCAAAAATCTCGTTCACTCTTTACAGGCGCCGCTACGTCCTTTAATCCAAATTTTCAGAACAATCAACCTAGCGAAATTTATAAAAAATTTACATGTCACATTTGCAAGAATGAACATGGTATTTTTGCATGTCACCAGTTTTTAGCCATGTCTACGAAAGATAGATATGAATCAGTTAAAAGGGCATCGCTTTGTACAAATTGTTTGCGCGGTAAACATCATCCTAAAGATTGTTTATCAAGCGGTTGCCGTAAGTGTGGTAAAAGATACAATTCACTTTTACATTTTGATAAAAGATTTCCCGATTCGAATTCTCAAAATAACCAATCAGGTCCCTCCAATCAATATACAAATAATGATCAAACCAATCAGTCGAGTAATGCATTACATAATTCTGTTGCAAGCTATCAACTATTCATCCCATCTGAAGTTGTATTAGCTACTGCCATCGTCGACGTCATCGACCATCAAGGCAACATGCACGCATGTCGAGTCATGCTAGATTCAGGTTCCCAGCCCCACGTAATCACAGAAAAATTTGCGAATAAAATCGGTCTCAAAAAAATGGCCGTTGATATTCCACTCGGCGTAGTCAAAAGTATCGGCTCAACAATTCCATCAATAGTAATTGATCGGAAATCCATACCTATCCCAAAAGGTGTATTCCTCGCCGATCCAGAATTTCACCAACCTTCCGAGGTGGACATTATTCTCGGGGCCCAATACTTTTACCAATTTTTATATCCGGGTCAAATCCCAATCGCGAATCATGAAGCCGTTCTTCAAGAAACTGAACTCGGTTGGGTGGTTGCAGGGTGTTTCCATCAGACTCGTGCTCAACAAGGCAAGGTTTATTGCAATTTTACAAAATTTTTGGACCTGCCTTTGTTATGGGAAGTAGAATCAGCTCGCGAAGCTTCTCCTTGGTCATCAGAAGAAGAAGGCTGTGAGCTGCATTATAGCAAAAATACAACGCGCGACTCCTCAGGTCGCTACACAGTTCAATTACCTTTTAACGAACATAAGGAAAAAATTGGCGAATCTCGTAGAACCGCGTTCAACCGATTCCTCTCATTAGAATCAAAACTATCAAAAAATCCAGATCTCAAGACACAATATTCCGAGTGTATTCAAGGGTACATACAAACCGGTCACATGAGTTTAATAACAAAAAATGAATCGTCCGAAACTGGATTTTACCTCCCCCACCATGCAGTCATAAAATCAAGCAGTGTCACAACAAAAACACGCGTAGTTTTCGACGGTTCGGCCAAGTCGTCAACCGGAATCTCCTTGAATGACACTTTAATGGTAGGCCCGACTATTCAAGCTGTTTTATTCACGATTTTCACGCGATTTCGTACATTTCTTTTTGTACTCACGGCCGACATTGAACAAATGTATCGGCAAATCCAGTTATATGAGGAACACAGACCTTTTCATAAAATATTTTGGAGAGATGGCCCCAATGACGAAATTTTCGAATACACGCTTAACACCGTTACATTTGGTACTTCATCCGCCCCTTTTCTCGCAATTAGAACTTTGCATCAATTGGCAGAGGACGAACGCAACAATTTTCCCATAGCAGCTGACATATTCAAACGCGATTTTTACGTCGACGACTTGTCGACTGGAGCAGACACTTACGAAGAAGCTCTCTCCATTCGCAACGATCTAATCGCTCTCCTACGGAAGGGAGGATTCAACCTCAGGAAATGGCGATCTAATGACACTAGACTTACAAATGATATCGACCGTAATTCTCAAAGTTCTCACATGTCACTGGATCCGGCGGAAACCATTAAAACGCTTGGTCTTTATTGGAATCCAGTTTCGGATACAATTATTTACACCGTGAATATAACAAATTTTGAAAATCCCATTACCAAACGCTTGATTTTCTCAGAAACAGCTAAATCATTTGATCCCTTAGGGCTACTGGGGCCAGTACTTATGCTCGCGAAATTATTAATTCAAGATCTCTGGAAGTTAAAACTTTCCTGGGACGAACAAGTTCCAGAACATTTTCAAAAGAGATGGATAGATTATCGAAATCAATTGCCTCTTCTAAGTCAAATTCAGTTTAGCAGGTGTATTACAGCTCCCAACACAGTAAGAACTGAAATTCACGGGTTTTCAGATGCCAGTGTTAAAGCTT
The DNA here is from genome assembly GCA_932195095.1 of Andricus curvator. Taxonomy (NCBI): domain Eukaryota; kingdom Metazoa; phylum Arthropoda; class Insecta; order Hymenoptera; family Cynipidae; genus Andricus; species Andricus curvator. The sequence goes on from CAKNYM010047826.1 coordinate 99,784, forward strand.
ATGGGGTCATACTCTATCTGCGTTGCACCGACTCCAATGGGAAACACCATGTTTCTCTAATTTGCGCAAAATCTCATCAGTTCTTGCATGGATAAACACTGAATCCTACAAATTACAAACATTCATGGCCAATCGCGTGTCTGAAATTCAGACCCTCACTAACGTTCTCGATTGGAAATATGTTCCGACAGATAAAAACCCCGCAGATCTAATTTCAAGAGGTCAAACCCCACGCGAATTTTTAGCCAACGATTTTTGGCAAAATGGCCCAAAGTGGCTCCTATATGAAAAAAGTAACTGGCCAGAACAACAAGCACTCAAAGACGAAATTCCAGGCTTGAAGAAAAATTTCGCAGAAACTCTTTCATTTAAACTGACAATTTCGAATTGGCTATTATTAGAAGAGTGTTCGTCATTCAGAAAACTCAATCGCGTGCTTGCTTTCGTTTTGCGCTTTGTACACAATATCAGAGTGAAAAATAGTAATTCCAGAATCAAAGGTCCCTTATCTAAAACCGAGCTTGACGTCGCTCATAATATAATAATTCGACAAACTCAAGCCACTGCATTTTCTAAAGACATCGCAAAGGTGTCATGCGACAAATTCACGGATAAAACGGGCGATTTATCCTCCTCACTTTATTTTTTATTTATGACCTATATTGGCTACATCATTAGCATGCTCTTTCTGCAAATGTTTGATGAATCCCTTAATATTTGAAAAACTTCGAGTACAGTTAACTTGTCTGCATTGAAGTGCTTGAGTTGTTTCATACAAATGTCGTAATTTCCAGTGTCCTTTCAAAATATTTTCAGTAATACAAGTCTTACCACAAAGCGGATAGAGATACATTTTAGTTGTCTGTTTGAAAAGTCAAAGAAAGTTAAATACCGACAAAAAATACTGAATTGACATAAAAGCCAACACAAAAATATACAAGACCTAAGTTTTTTAGTAGCCATAGAGTGCTTAGTCTTTTCTTATATTAGACCGAAAAACGAAGTTATCCTTGATTCATCATCTTCATTATTTGCAACAGCTCCAAGACTCAAAAGGATAACATGCAATGAAAACATGGAAAGACTTGAAACACGTGTCTATGGCCTCCAAAGCAGATCGAACTTTGTATATGATTTTATCGGTGCAAACAAAGAAGTCTTGTACTTCTTGTAAGGTCGGCCCAAGAACTATTATAAAGGGTTGCATAGGTAATCCCTTGTTTTTCATCATTTGTTCTCTTCTGGTTCGTTGAAGACTGAGATCTCCGGCAATCTATAATATTTCAGAGACAAAAATATATAGCTGTTTCGACTTGAAAATACTTTTTTACATTCTCATCAGAGAAGGTATTAGATTTGTACAAAATTTGCCCCCCCCCCCCCCTTTCAAATGTCCACGTTTTGGGACCTTCTGAACCCGAAAAACAGGTTTTTACGAATGTGTTTGTCTGTCTGTCTGTGATCACTATGACTTTTAAAATAATGAATTTATTGGATTCGCCTTTGATACACTCTTTTAGTGTCGAAACTGAAGGTCAGTTCGTTAGCCAGATATTTTGGATGGATATTCAAAAAGTTAGATCTTTATCAAAATTTTTGAGACCCACTCGTTGTATATGTCTTCAACTTTGGAAGAACTTTTTCTATCAATTTCATGTAATCTACGACTTGCTGTCGCTCTCCAATGACTTAACACCAATTCCCAAGTTCCGTTGTATTCATCGTCGAAGGACTTGGATCCCATGAGTTTTGTACATTGTTGTACTTTGTTCCTGTATCTGTCGGCAAATTTTCCTCGTACAGGACCTGACTTATTTAATCAAGAGTTGCATTTTTTAGTAGGAGCAACTTAATATATGTTGATATCTTCGGTGGGAAATGCTTCTATGGTGCTCGTTACCAAAAACTTGAAGTCATGCTTATTCAAGACTCTAGATGTAACAATGATATAAAGTTTACACGTTATAAATTCAACTTTAGTCTCTTTAAGTTATATTAGGGACCTTAAAATTTGAAAAACAAAATGAAGTTTAAATTGAAAGGAAAAATTATGTCATTGAAGTATGTAAGTTGTGCGAGGAACCTTGGCACTCAAATTTCATTTAGAGAATGAAAAGTGGATAAAGACCATTTCATATCTACTAACTAGAACATAAATTCATTAAATCATGTTTTGAAATGTAATTTCGGTCAATAAAACTTTCAATTATTTTTTTGTAACACTATATTCTTGATGGAGTTGGAAAGACGCTAACAGCCTATAACTTCTAGAAAATGTAAAAAAACTATTCACTAATTAATTAAAGGCTTTAAATGTTTTTCGCTCTTTATTTTGATTCGTTTTTGAAAAAAAATCAGAAAGAAAAGCGAAAAAACATCTAAGGTCTTTAACCCTCCGTTAGACGCAACCCTAAAACTTCCTAGTTTTGACGCACTGTGCCTGACAGGCCACCCGTATTCATTCGAGAAGCACATCAGAAATAATTGTTATAGAAAGTTATTTCAAGGTTTTTGGGGTCGCTGATTACGATTCTGATGTTGAAATTGCAAAATTCAAAATGGTGGATCCAATATGGCGACTATTCAAAGGCAGAATCGCAGAATTAGCGATTTTTTTTCAACTCGTCTGAAACTTGATGTACGGGGGTTTTTGGGTTCGCTCATTACGATTCTGACGTTAGAATTGTAAAACTTAAAATGGTGGATCCAATATGGCGACTATTGAAAGGCAGAATCTCCGAATTCGTGTTTTTTTTAATTGCACCTCTTGTTATGAATTTTCCCTTCGGAATAATTAACACTTTATTAGTGACTCAAAAAAGCTTCGTATACTGATTTTCGTTGGAATGAGATAAGTTTTCGAAAATAATGTCAGCCATATTGCATTCGCTATTATGTTTTTTGTAAAAATGACGACAAATATATTATCATCGACTCATGGCACTCCACTGTGACGATTGTAATCGAAATCGAAAAAGCTGTTCATACACGTGTCCGCCATATTGCAACCGCCATTTTCGTGTGTGGAATTGACATAAAATTCCTTATTGGCACCCCAAAAACCCCTGAAAGTAAAATTTCAAGTTTCAATTATGAAAGCTTCTCTTTTTGTTAATTTGTTGGCGACTTCATCCGCTATTGTGCAGGGAACCTGGCATGTTTGAAGGACCACAGTCACATTTTACCTAGTCTGCCATAAAACTTATTAAAGGTTTTCGAAAAAGCTTATATTGATTAACGAATACTAAGAAGGTCAAGTCCCTGTGCGCTCTGTGTAGTACAAGAGATGAGCGAAAACAGCTTGAGGTGGCCTGTCAGGCCGGTTGCGTCTAACGGAGGGTTAACTAAAGACTTTCCTACGTTTTGTAGAATTTGTGGGCTATCCGCGTTTATCCAACGCCCTGAACAATGCCAACTAACCCTTGAACCTTGTCCATAGCTTTTGTTGTACCCAAATCAACAATTCGAGATCTATGTTCTCTTCTGAGAGTCTTGCCTTTTTTATATCGCTGATTAAATTTGACAACGTTTCAATTGTTAAATTTTGAAGCACTTCCATATCAACGTTTTGATCTGTAAAGAGACATGAACACAGTAAATTCCAGGGTGTCAAATTTTGACCCCAAAGTGGATCAACGCGTTGCAGTGGAAGAAAACAATAGTACTAATCACAATATTGTAGAATATACATTTGGATACTACTTATCAAGTTGTTTTAATTTTTTTTTGTCGCGAAATTAATACATATTGTGCTAGCGAATAGGTGTAGATTTAAATAAAATATCAGATGAAGCTCACAATAAATGAAATATAAGATACTATTATTGTAGACATGTTACGAAAAATTGAATTATTACCACTTTTTACATTCTCATCACAGATGGTATTAGATTTGTGTAAAATTTGCCCCCCCCCCTCGATCTTATCAAATATCCACGTTTTAAGACCCTCTGAGCCCGAAAAACAGGTTTTTTACAAATGTGTCTGTCTATATGTCTGTTTGTATGTCTGACTGTGAGCACGATAACTTTTGAAAGAATGAATCTATTGGATTGGCCCTTGGTACACTTTTTTAGTGTCAAAAACTGAGGGTCAAGTTCGTTAGCCAGACATTTTGGATACAAATTCAAAAAGTTAGACCATTTTCAAAATTTTCGAGACCATTTTTTTAAGATTGAAAAATTATATGTACGGCCGTGCACAGTACTTAGAAAATGGAACAATTTATTCTAATGACTTTTTTCCATAAAAAGAAAATTATCAGAGTTATAACAATTACAAAATTCTCAAAAACAAACGAAAATTCTAAGCCAAACAACGCACGATATGAAAAAAAGTCTTGATAAGAAAAAAGTTTCTTTCTGAAATCCCTACAAGATTGCCCTAACAACTTTTTAACTTTTCTTGAAAAATCGAAAATACAAGTTTATCGTGAAAAATGCTGTTAAAAACGAAAAATTCAATTTTGCCGCCAAACAACGTGAAATACGGAAAAAATGTTTTTTAGCAGAATTGTTTGTATCAAAAAGATCTAAAAATTTTCTATTGACTATTTTTGGATAGGACAAGTATTTTTCGTTTCAATCGTCAAAAATACTGTTAAAAAATCATAAATTCATTTTTCCCGCCAAAAGACTTGAGATATAAAAAAATGTTTATAAACAGAATTGTTGATATTAAAAAGATCTGTGAATTTTCCTTTGGCCATTTTTGATAGGGTAATTAGATTTCGTTTTATTTGTAACAAATACTGTTATAAACGAAAAATTCTATTTTCCAACCAAATAACGCGAGTATCAGGATGAAAATGTATATAGAACCTTAAGTACATAACTCACAAGACCGAGTGCGAAACGCGAGAATGTGCGAAGCGAGTAAATTTTTTTCCCTAATTAGCATACTTGTTTGGAAGACTAATTCTACAAAATTTTAAATAAATATTGAAAGTTTTAAAACACCTTACAGATTTTTGTGAAAAATTACGATTTTGAGTAATTCATATACTTTATAGTCGGCACCAAATTGAACAAAGTTTTTAGAAAAGTGAGGTTATGTAAGGGAAATAAAAATAATCGAAAGGCGACATCATTTAAAAACTATAAAAGCGTAATAAATGTTTATTTTAAATATTCTTAACAGTCTATACGTGCTAATATATTATCTTACCAATGAAGCGTTGAATAAGTCGGTCCAATCCCCATGAATGAAGAAGTTTTTCCATTTCTGCATCCATTTATGTTTACGATTTGTTTGTATCCTTGGAGGACAATATAAATAGCGAAGATGAAGTGCGTAGATTTTCCACCTTTAAATTCGTCTTGATCCGTTAACCTTTAAATGGCACTAAGCACCTCACTGATACCGAAAATGACCGACAAAAATTATAGGAAAATTCGTTGAACAAAATCAACGAGCGTCGTGACGCGTCGGCAGCGTGCAACACGGGGGTCACGGCGGTGATGGCACAATATTAAGTGAGCAAATACGAAGAGCGCGCCCTCTATCGACCGTATGGCACATCAGCTCAGTATTTTATGCGGGACATTTGAATTCTTATATGATTTTTTTTAAATTAAAGGTAAAAGTGATAAAAGTACGTTGTAAAAACTTATTATTCCCTGAAGGAAGTTCTTCGGTGTTGAAGAATTGCTTCCAACACTCTGATTAAAAGCTGTTTATCTGATACAATTCATACAATTGAAAATGACCTATGGCCCGTATCGCCGGTTGCTTGTCGTGCTTTTTCACAATTCTGGCACGTTTTTGCGGTTCAACAATAAAATATTAAAGTTTAATATAATAATAGTGTTGAACAGTGTTGAAGCACTGATGTTATTTGTTGGCGTTAACGGAGTTCGCGCACATGTAAGTATGTACAATTAATAATGTTTGTTGAGTGAACAAGTAAAGATAACCTTAAAATGTTGATACATTACCGCAGTCAAAAGTTACGCGTTATCGTTACCGTTACTGACTTAAAATTTATAACGCGTTACTTTTGACTGGTAACGTGTCAAACTTTTCACCAGTGCTTTAACACTATTTAACAATATTATTATATTAAACTTTATTATTTTATTGTTGAACCGCAAAAACCTGCCAAAGTAGTGAAAAGGCACGACAAGCAACCGGCGATACGGGCCATACGGCCTTTTCCTGTTAAGCAAAATTTGAAACCAGACGCTTGGATGTGATTCTATCAAATCAACATTGTTTTTAAACAATAAATTATGAGTTAAGATACACAAAATTATTTACTTGTACGAAAAACTTTAATAATTTGATTTAAGGATACATATTCTTGATTTCAAGTACTTTGAGCGAGATTGATATTCTCTTCCTTCAAGAAAATCATTATCTCAAAGTGAGGGAACATTCGATTGCATTGAGTAATTTATGGATCAAAGTAATAAAATTAGTTACTCAAATGAAAAACTTTTCTTCCTTTAATGAAGTATGCTCTTCATTCAAGTATAGTCACATTTATTTCAAGAACTTGAAGCTAGAGTCCTATTCTCTTGTTCTCAGAAAATCATTTACTTAACCGAAGAAAGGATATACTCCCATTAAGTAATTTTACCAAGTAAATGCATTTACTCAATCCAAGTAACTACTATTTTCCGTGTATCAAGCCTTTCCTGCTTGAAATATGAGAATTAAAATAATTAAAATAATTGAATTGAAAAATTATAGGTTTTACTGGAGGAAATATTGAGTGCTTTAAGTTGCAATAATTTAATTATTTCATATTCTTCCACCATGAAAAGCATTCTCTCAAATCACTGCCGGTTACGCTGTTTTCCCAAATTTCAGCAAAAAAAAAGTTTAGGAAATGAATTTGAATCCGTGATACACGTGAATAAAGATTCAAACAGTTTTTTTCGATTTTCTCGGCTTTGTTTATGTTGCAGTTATAGTTAACAGTGTTCTTTGAAATTACAGCAGTCATAGCCTGAGCTGCTACATATGCGTCCAGCAGAATTGTTATTTAAAGTTACCCGTGAATTAATACACATTTCCATGAATTTCCGTAAATGCCCATAAATTCCCACGAATTTTCACAAAAGTCCAATATTTATCATTAATTATAATTAATATGATTATAATATAATATAATAATTAATTATAATTATAATTAATTTATCATCAATAATGCCAACGCCGATGCCACGCTGAAAAAACCAGTTCTCGTCAGATCACTGAAGTTAAGCAGCGTTGGGCTCGGTTAGTACTTGGATGGGTGACCATGCGAGAATACTGCGTGCTGTTGGCCCACCCTGGGTGTGGTGAGCCCACACTTGTAGTAGTTATTTACTACAAGAAACTATCCACCTAGAAACACTACCCGAATCGGGTAGTGTCACGCCTACCCTGCAAGGGAAATGGCTTAATGGTGTACTACTATACCAATTACCACGAATTATATAAGCTTTCATAAATTTCTAAAATTCACCGAAAGTTGTTTTTTCAAAAAACGGGGTTTTCGGGCTTACTTTGAAAACGGGAAAAGCTACAAAATTTTTGTTTAATTACAAAAGATGCGCCATTAAATTTCTTATAATAATATGTACTTGTTAAGTAAAAATTCGAAACTTATTTCAAAGATGAACAGGGGCCAACGCCGTTCAGCGAGAATAATGAATAGGCGGTTATGAAATAAAATTTGAATTTTTGTCTGAATCCTGACAATTTTCTGCTAGTTCGAACAAATTATAATATACTCACGTGAACGTCTAGTTCTTCGACCTTGACCACGTTGATTCCCACTGGACGCCTCCGGTTCATCTATACTCCAAAAGTCATCATCAGCTCCATCTGTAACATATAATATAGGGATTTTTCTTAAAGAATTTTTTCGACGAACCCTAAACATTTGCTATTGGTCCAACATAAATATAGCCCAGATATAATACCAAAGTCAGTTTTTTATTGACAAAACCAAGGGTCAAAATGTCGATGAAGTAAATATATTTTAAGATTCCAGACACCCTGAATTATGTATTTTTAGAGTATTATTTTATTTTGACTTTTTATTGCTTATTAAAAAATCACCAAAACTGAAGCATTGACGTTATTTGGAGGTTAGATTTTATGAAAAGTGAATATCTTAACTGATAATTGTTGAAAACTTAAGATTTTTTCTTACGCACATTCAATATTCAATATATATTATATGTTTTTCACATATTATTCATCAAGAAAATATTTCCATGTCAAGAAGAGCAAGGCGAAGTTTTGACCCTATGGACGTGTAGCGGAAAATAAAGAAAATTATTTTTCCAGAAGAAATGGTAAGATTTTAAAATGTTTGATTAAAATATAAAAAAATCAAACGTAAATATAGGAATAACATTTCGCCAAAAATATTTAGAACAATTAATTTCTAAATTAAAAAAAAATGTATCCGTTTCTTATGTCTTTTAATTGAACTTTCTGCGAACGCGGTTTACCATGCAGAAACTAGATTTTTAAGATTTTTGTACGCTAATAATATGCGTATTGACAAAAAAACATATTTAGCAACAGTTTTACCTGCCATTTCAGATCATCAATTGCATACTTCATTATTTTAAAGAAGCATACTTCGAACGCTTGATAAAATGTGAGGAAAAAAACTTGACCTATACTTCTATCTATAACTTTTGTATTTCTTTCAACATTTTCCATTATGTCGCTTTTTCAAAAATACATTATTTCAACCACTTTTTTCAATTAATGTGAAGAAAACATCAAGAAAAAAAATCAAAGATGTCCATCGTTGTACTCAGTTTTAGCATCTTTTTAAACAAATAGCCGTCATATTGCAACCCTCGTTTTAAATTTGAAACCAAGCTTCAGAAAAGTATTTTTAAATTTAAAAACTTTGGCCGCCATATATCTACGCGTAAAAAGCGCTTACTGGAAATTTTAGATTAGTATGACAATCATCAAGAAACTACAGAAACACAAAAATATGGAGCACAATTCAAACGTCTAGCATAATATCAACGAAGTTATCAAAAGTTACCGGTAAATTACCATAAAAGTCTCAACTTAAAAATTTCTCATCAATTTTCATAAATTTCCTAAATTTACAATTTCTATAAATTTTAAAAGTTACAGCCCGAGCTATTGCGCATGCGTTCAGCAGAACTGTTATCAAAATTTACCGATCAATGACCATAAATTTCCATAAATTTCGCAAATTCCCTTGCATTTCCAATAACTTCATACATTTTCATAAATTTCTATAAATTTAAGAAATTATGGCCCGAGCTATTTCAAGAGTTACCTGTAAATTATCACGCGTTTCGATAAATTCCCGTAAATGACCCTGAATTCCTCTAAATTGCACCATATTTCAATAAGTTCCCACGAATTGAATAAATTTTCATGAAGTTCCACAAATTCCAGAATTTTCCACAAATTCTTATATATTTATAAAATTCATAGCCAACAGCCATACCACGCTGAAAAAACCAGTTCTCGTCAGATCACTGAAGTTAAGCAGCGTTGGGCGCGGTTAGCACTTGGATGGGTGACCATTCGAGAAAACTGAGTGCTGTTGGCACATCGTGGGTGTGGTGAGCCCACACTTGTAGTTATTTACTACAAGTTATCAACCTAGAAACACTACCCGAATCGGGTAGTGTCACGCCTACCCCGAAAGGGAAATGGCTTAATGGTATACATAGAAAATAATGAAAATTTATAGTAATTTATGGTACTTTACCAAAATTTATGGAATTGTATGGTAATTTACCGGTACCTTTTGATAACAGTTCTACTGCGCGCATGTGAAATAGCTCGGGCCATGATTTCTTAAATTTATAGAAATTTATAAAAATGTATGAAGTTATTGGAAATGCAAGGGAATTTGCGAAATTTATGGAAATTTATGGTCATTGATCGGTAAATTTTGATAACAGTTCTGCTGGATGCATGCTGCTGGAAAAGTGATGACTATTAGTGGGTGGACAGTTAAGAGACCTGAAATTGGGCCGTTTCGAAGCGCTGTGATGCCACCACGGCCCTCGCTCGGGTCACCCCTGATAGCCACAAACTCGCTCATCCTCTACGAGGAAACTCTCGCTCGTCAGCACCCGCCACGGGCTGACAGCCGCCCACGGCATGTAAGTGGCAATAAATCGCCGTTTTTGCTACTACTAGATTTGTTTTCAATGTGTTTCACCTTCTTCTCGGCTTTCCAATCTCCCCAGTTACTCCCCAAAAACGCCCAAATTCCTGTAAAAAACCCCATAAAGTATATCCCAAGCCTAATGAACATCCCCACAAGTAACAAATTCCAACCCCTAGAGAGCATCCCCACCCCAGACATAGCGACGACTCAAGCACTCAAGACTCAGATACATTAGGAAAACCAAGAATCAAAAGGAATAATAAGAAAAATAACTCGGGAAAAATATTTTATAATGAAAAATACGAGGAAAAATATAAGGATAGTGATAGTAACCTTTGGAATAATAAAAAAGTTACTGATCAAAATAAAATAAAAAGGGAATCTCAAAAAGCAAACGAGATATCAGAAATACATAACAGAAATCAATGGGTTCACTTCAAAAATAAAGCGATTTAATTAAATAACATTTCGGATAATTTAGGAAAAATTGAAGAACAGAATAACTGTTCAACAGAAATTTGCGAAGGTATTGTTGAGCTTAACGAAAGCCAACAATCCCAATTAGAAAAACTCTTAGAAAATAAAATTAAAATACACCAGGGAAAAGAACATAGGGCTACTCATTTAACGAAACATAAAATTGAAGTCCAGGGCCACGATCCCATTAAACAGCGATATTATCACGTGAGCCCAAAAATCAAGGAAATAATTTATCAGACAGTTGATAAATTATTAGAACAAGTCATAATTAAACCGTCTTGCTCCGATTGGTCAAACCCTATAGTGATGATCAAAAAACCGGGTAAAGATTATAGATTCTGTTTAGATTTCAGAAAGGTTAATAATATAACTAAAAAAGACCTCTACCCAATCGCACTCATGACAGAAATACTAAACATTTTAAGATCGGCAAAATTTATCTCCAAAATTGATTTAAAGAGACTGATGGATAAAATCATCACTCCAGATTTAAAGCCAAACGTTTTTTGTTATTTAGATGATATTGTAATAGTAACACAAAATTTTGACGATCATTTGAAATATTTAAATATCGTAATAGACAAAATAAACGAAGCAAATTTAACAATCAGTCCGGACAAATGCGAGTTCGGCTGCTCAGAAATCAAATACCTTGGTTTTAAAGTTAACGACAAAGGACTCCAAATAGATGACGAAAAAATCCAATCAATCATAGAATTCCCTAAACCTAAAAATATTAAACAATTACAGGGCATAATAGGAATGGCAAGTTGGTATAGAAAATTTATCCCACACTTTGCCGAAACAATAGAACCAATGAACAGATTACTTAAAAAAGATAAACCATGGGATTGGAGATTAGAACAAGATGAGGATTTCCAAAAAATTAAAGACCTTTTAACTTCAGCACCTATATTAACCTGCCCAGATTTTACTCAACCCTTCCTACTCGAAACCGATGCGAGTAATACGGGGTTAGGAGCCGTACTTACACAAACAATTGATGGCATAAATAACGTGATAGCATACGCGAGTAGAAGTCTAAACGGTGCGGAATCGCATTACTCGGCATCCGAAAAAGAATGCCTAGCGGTAGTTTGGGCCATAAGAAAATTTAGGCCATATTTAGAAAGCTATAGCTTTAAAGTAATCACGGATCACTTAGCGTTAAAGTGGCTGAATAACCTAAAAAACCCCACTGGCCGATTAGCCAGATGGGCACTAGAATTACTAGAATATGACTACGAAGTCATATATCGTAAAGGTAGTTCAAACCTAGTCCCTGATGCCCTCTGGAGATCAGGGGAACCAACGAAAAATATAGCATTCGTGTTAGCTTGTAGCGTAGAAAAACCAAAAGCGGACGTTAATGAAAAAACAGACGACTCGCACTCTACAAAATTCAGACAAGTTACGAAAAGACCCGAAAAACATGAAAAATAGCGAATCAGAGATTCGCAACTCTACTTTTACAGAACTGACCCACTCAAATCTACTCTATTACCAGACACAAATCCCTGGAAATTAGTCGTACCTAAAAAACTTAGAGCTCAAGTTTTACGGGAAAAACACGACGAAACCCAGGCAGGACATTTAGGCTGAGAGAAAACTTACGCGAAAATTTCCGAACATTACTTCTGGCCAGGGGTATATTCGGATGTGATCAATTACGTAAAAAACTGCCAGATCTGTCTGGGACGAACACATAGACGATTTGCAGTTCGCCATTAATACTAGCAAAAACTCGTCAACTCAATTTACGCCAGCGTTTTTAAATTTAGGCCGCGAATTAGAACCAATCCAGTCGCTCAGAAAAAATATCGAAAACGATAGCGAAATAGAGTTTCAAAGTGTGGACAAATGGACAGATAGACTAAGAAGATTACAAATCATAAAAGAAGAAGTCCAAAAGAGCTTAGATCAAGCAAACGAAAGACAAGCTAACAGTTAAAATTTAAGAAGAAGGCCGTTAGAATTTAAAATAGTTGATAGGGTTTTAAAAAGGGTATCCAAACTATCAAATAAGGCGGATAAAAAAGCAGGTAAACTTTACGATCAGTACGATGTCCTTTCATTATTAAAAAGAAAATTTCCCCAACGATTTACGAATTAAAAAACCTAAAGGGAAAAAGCATTGGAGAATGGAACATAAATGATTTTAAATTAGAAAATGTAAATACAGATAAGGGCACATAGGCGTGGGAAATATTAATGAGTTTAAGTCAAAATATTGAGACTTGAACAAAGGCAAAAATGGCATTGGATCAATAGCATTAACGATACACATAAACTCGAAAAACTATAAACAACACTCTGAACACAACTACAGTAAAACGACTCTAACGAACAATTTAAAAGATAACAGCATTTTGACTCCTAATATAAGACAGAAGTAACAGTCTTCTTTGAGAAGAAAGAAAAAGACGATAATATAATAAGAAATACAAGAAGAAATATAAACCTTAGAAAAAAAGTACAAGCAGTGGAACGCAGAATTAAAAATCCTATAACAGGAAACAAACTGACTATCACTTTCTGTTAATAAACTAAATTACATAGTTTTAATGGGATTTATAATTTTAATAATTAATAACTAAATAAAACAACAACAATTGAACTCAAAAAACAGACTCAAAGGACAATCGACTCTAATAAAAACAGACTCAGAGGACAATCGACTCCAAAGACAAACAAAACCATAACGCGGGACTCGGTACGACCCTGCACGAAAGGGTTGCCTGGCCGCACACGAGACGGATCGGAATACCCCGAGGGGACCCGAAGTCCTGAGGAACAACGCAGCAGTTCCTCAGTCTGTGCTCGCTCGACTCCAAGTCGAGTGCTCTCGCCCTTTTCGGCTTTCGCGCCGCTTTTCCCCTTGTGTGTGTACCTAGTGCTCTCTTCTCGCTGGAACCGCTTCGTGAGGGAAGATCTCCTACCACCACCACGGCCCTCGCTCGGGTCACCCCCGATAGCCACCGACTCGCTCATCCTCTACGAGGAAACTCTCGCTCGTCAGTACCCGCCACGGGCTGACAGCCGCCCACGGCATGTAAGTGGCAATAAATCGCCGTTTTTACTACTACTAGATTTGTTTTCAATGTGTTTCACCTTCTTCTCGGCTCTCCAATCTCCCCATTTCCCTCCTCAGCATTACCTCCGTAATAAGACGAATATGAGTGACTCTTTTTGAGATCGTCCAATGACCGATAACTTTGAGTTCAGCAACCTACGAGTAGACTTCTCGTAATGAGCATGGACCCAATAAATTTCATATATTTTCATAAATTTCTACATATTTTCAGAATTACTGGCCGAGCGCATGCGTCCAGCAGAACTGTTATCAAAAGTTACCGGTATGTAAATTCAACAATTTTATGGAAAGTTAAGGAAATGAAAATTCATGAAATTTGTAGATGTTAATGAAATTTGTGAAAATGTATCAAAGTCATGGAAATTCATCAGAGTTGTGGATAATTATGGTAACTTACAGAAATTAATGGAAAGGTATGATAATGTATGGTCATATACAGGTATTTTTTGATAACACTTCTGCTGGATGTATGTGCAATAGCACAATACGCAATAGCGTAATATGATGAACGGAAAGTCTAAGATGCTTATTAATTTTTATCATTTATACAAAAGTTAAAACGTATGAGTACACGTGAATGTTAATGTTTTTCACATATTTTAGGCTCAAAAATTTCACATTCAACCGCCGTCTACCGATAAACTGAATTTCGTGCTGATTTATGTTACCCAAATTTCATTTCACATCTACAAAAAGAATAGAAAATGTAAAACGATGTTGAAGGAAGGAAAAAACTGTTTTATAAATGGACATTCATCAATGTAAAGGGAGGTAAACGTAAAGAGTTAGGCAGCATGAGAAATTCCTGCAAAAAGCATCAAATTAAAAAATATTGCTTCGCATGCACGAGATCTTCTCTGGAAATCTGCTTTGTGCTTTTTACATTTACAAAAAGAATGTATGAATAGAAAATGTAAAACGATGTTGAAGGAAGGAAAAAACTGTTTTCTAAATGGACATTCATCAATGTAAAGGGCGGTAAACGTAAATAGTTAGGCAGCATGAGAAATTCCTAAAAAAACCGTCAAATTAGAAAATATTGCTTCGCATTCACGAGATGTTCTATGGAAATCTGCTTTCGGACAACCACGGATTGGGACGAAAACACAATACTTTTTAAGGCGAGAGTTTGCATATAGCGTCTAAATCTTGAATACGTCTGAATGCGTAGTGAGAGATTTTTCGTTCAATGAGTGTTAATGCGAGAGTTATCATATGTTTCAATGCTATAGAATGCGATACATAGCGGGCACAGAGCTGGAGATTCTGAATCGAAGTGATACTCCCACATTCCATACTAAAAACAGGAGTGAGGTTCTCGATTTGACTCTATGTTCAGGTGCACCGAAGAGCAGGGTAGTCGATTGGAAAGTCTCCGATGAGGAGTCTCTTTCGGACTACAAAAACATCGTGTTTCGATTAACCCTAGGAAAATCAGTGCTTTCTAAAATCAGAAACCCCACAAATACACTTTGGGACTCATATAAAGAGGAACACAAAGAGAGCCTTGCGGTATTCCACACAAGCTATGGTACCATTGATAAGTTGGAGCACGCCGCGGATGTTCCGCGAAGGGCTCAAACAACATCATATGAGAACAATTGCCCTACAAGCACAATTATGTCTAGAAAGGGAGCAGACTGGTGGAACACTCACCTGGAGAGAATCTGTAAAAAGACAAGAATGTTGTACAATAGGGCAAATGGAACTAAATGGCCTTCGAACTGGGACATCTATAAGACGGCCCAGTGTGAATACAATAAAAATATGAGGAAGTATAAGCAGGAAGATTGGAGGGGCTTCTGCGAGGAATCGAAGAACATTCCGGAAACAGCGATGCTCCACAAGATCTTGGCGAAAAATCCAGAAGCTCGCCTCGGGCTTATAAGGCTGGATAATGGTGAGTTTGCCGAAGATGTAGAAGCAACGCTGAATCATCTGATGGAAGTTCACTTCCCGGGTTTCCAGCAAATTCGAACCGACCAAGAGGAGGAAGGCCGGGGCCACGGGGTGGAAAGGGTGAACTGGAATTTCGCCGCTAAGGTCGCTGATTGCAAAAAGGTCGAACATGCCGTAGGGTCCTTCTGTCCCTTTAGATCATCAGGGGCGGATGGCATCTATCCAGCGCTTTCACGAAATGGCATGGATTTAGCCGTCCCTCCTCTGACGAAATTATTTAGGGCAATTATAGCCCTTAAACATGTGGCACCGGCAAGAATGCCATCCTTTCTTGCCAGTGGAAGGATTACACTGCTGCTAAGGATTTTCGACCAATCAGCCTAACGTCTTTTATCCTGAAGACGCTGGAGAAGCTGGTCGAGAGATATATGAGGGATGAGGTGCTCTTAGCCTCCCCGCTGCATAGAGGGCAGCATGCTTCCCAGGCAGGCTGCTCGGTAGAAACTGCGCTTCATACTGTTGTGGCAAAATTGAAGCAGCGGTTGGAACAAAAGGGGTATGCTGTGGGCGCTTTCCTGGATATAGAGGGTGCTTTCAGGAACTGCTCCAGAAGTCAAATGTCGAAAGGTTTTGAGATGTGGCATTCCGGGCCAGCTAGTATGCTGGGTAGGAAGCATGCTACTTCGAAGAAGACTCGAAACCAGATGGGATGGAGGCCTAGTAAGGGGTATAGCTCCGCGGGGTTGCCCACATAGGGGTATCCTGTCGTCCCCCCTGTGGTGCATCGTAGTGGATGGTCTTCTCCGAAGGCTAAATAAAGAGGGGTACTATACTCAGGAATATGCGGATGACTTTCTAGTCCTAGTCAGGGAGGCTCATCTGGAAACGCTGATGGGTCTTATAAGGTCGGCGCTGCGCATTGTAGAGTTTAGTGCGATAGCTCAGGGCTCTCGGTAAATCAGGAAAAGACCACCTGGTCATTTTCACGAGAAATTGTAATGTTCAGAAAGTTGACGCTCCTGTATCATATGGTGGGAAGCTGACGTTTTCAGATTCAGTTAAATATCTGGGAGTAACCCTAGATAGCAAGCTGAACTGGGCAAAGCACCTGGAGAACCAATCCAGCAAATTTGTCATGACTTTTCGATGTGCAGGAGAGCCTTTGGATTGACGTGGGGACTAGGGCCTAAAATGCTTGCATGGTCATACTCTGCTGTCCTGAAACCCAGGCTCCATCATGCGGTCGTGTTCTGGTAGCCATGGGCCAAACTTAAAACAATGCAGGACAGGCTGCGAAGATTACAAACGCTAGCATTTAGGGGTATGAGTGGAGCAGTGATGACTACGCCCACAGCGGCAATAGGATTCATGCTCTTGAGGAACCCCTACATGTTGCGATAACCGCTAGAGCGGAAGATAAAATAATAAAACGCTTCAACTTCGCCAAAGCTTTCCGCGTTTGTATCCCAAGCCGGGATCTGTGCGAAGCAAATGGTAACCCGCTTCTCCAGGGGGAACTCTGGTATACAGATGGCTGTAGGGGAATGGGAGGGTCAGGAGCAGGAAATTATGACAGCATGAAAGGAAAAGGGATCGGGATCGCACTTGGGCGACACGCTACTATCTTCCAAGCGGAGGTCCTGGCCGTTCCTCGCTGTGCTGAAACACTAATAGAGGAAAACGGAGCTGGCAGACAGATTACGATCAGTTTGGACAGCCAAGCGACAGCTCATATGGGTCCCTGGTCACACAGGGATCAAGAGCAACGAAAAGGCGGACCAGTTGGCAGAATGTGATGCAGTGAGTGAATACATAGGACCGGAACCGGTACTGGGAATAGCGTCTTGCTGTGTCGCTATGGCCATTGAAAGCTGGATCCGAACAAAAGACCGGGAATGCTGGGAACAAACCCAGGCTTGCCGTCAGACGAAATCCATCCTGGGGTACACCTATAGGATGAGCAGAGCTAGAGAAATCCTGGGTTCACCCAAGAAAGATATAAGGACAGTGGTACGGACCCTAACAGGGCACAACCATTTGAACTATCATATGCACACAATGCTTATGTATAACCCCAAGTCAGAGTGCAGGAAATGCGGCAGGGATGGCTTAACATCCCTGCTTGTATTATGCCAGTGCCCGGCATTAGCTAGGCTAGGGAGATCTCCATGGGCTTCCCGCCCGTATTAAAACTAACTACTCAAGTTATTTAATTACAATTTTCTATTCAAATTGTGATCATACAACCGAACTTTCATCGAAATTTTTCTGAGGGCTCTCTAATGTCTTTCGGTTTTTCCTCAAACTGACAAATAGAATGTCTACGATCCTCAAAATTACTACCTACCTCTGGTTGGAAAAATTAGAAACACGCCCTTTCTTCACCCCAGAATGGGCCTCTATACCGAATGGATTCTTTATTTAACTTAAGAGTGTTTTATTAAAATTATATTGTTTGATTCTAGTTTTTTGTCTAATTTCCAAGAATTTCATAGCTAAATTTAAATGCTGGACGTTGAAGAGTAATTTGGGTTTCTATTTATTATGATTTCTTTCACTTAATTTAAAATATATAAATTGCACAAAAATAGTATAAATTGAATTTCAATATGTACAAACTTTTCAACATATGAAGGGTGACTGTACATAACTAGATAAACAGCATTTTGAGCGATAATTGTGTTTTTGGATAAAAACTAAGAACTTAAATATACATTTTGGTTAAATGATTTTTTCAAACCATCATTTTCTGATAGAATATTTTTTTTTAATTTCATTAAAATTTTAGTTACGGTTTCTTTACTCGGTTATTGTTAGCATAGATATTTCCTAAAATTATTATTATTGAATGGGTAAAAATATATATTTTCTTATTTTTCGGGTTTCAAGCAGAAATATGTCTGTTATGACCTCCACTTTTGCTTTTCTCAGAACAGAATCATTTTCTTGGGTCAAACATTTTCTATTCTCATTTAGCATCTCCATATCTCGGGAGCGAATTTTTCTTTCTGCAAAAAATAGAAAATTCTTTGACTTTGTACATCAAATGAGGGTTGCGCCCATTCGTTGATGTTCTATACGCTTATTTTTACAAATAAAATATTTAAGTTTACCGTTTAATTGCAGCATTCTTAAAGAAAAAGCTCAAGGTTTCATTTATTCCATTCTCATCATAATAAGAAGATATTAATTCGATGTGAAAACTGGCTACGATGGTGTCTGTCTGACGTCGTTCTTGTTATTGTCGTTGTCTTCGTATGTATACCGGTTAGCTTTTGAAAGAATAATCAGACAGGATCATGCTTTGGCTCACATTCGTGCACAGACTTTCCAAAACAGAAGGTCAAAGTATCGACAAATCTGATTTGGTGATTGTCAATTCTCTTTTGTTAAAGCTTCTTTGGCTTCAACAAACACATTCTAAAATGCGAACTATTCCACATTATGTTCACAACTATTATATCAAATATATATATATATATATATATATATATATTATATGAAATATTTATATATCATATATTTATTTATATGAAATACATATATATATATATATATATATATATATATATATATAATTTGAAAAAAAAAAGTTAAACAACCACCGCAGGGTCCCACTCAGAGCAACTGCCATCCAACAAAATGTCAATAGCCCCCAGTAGCACCGCGGTAAATCAAACCTATGGCCACGTCTCACAACCGTGAGATGGGTATATATACTGTGACGGGGTAATTTGTACCCCGCACAAATATATCTAAATCTATGAAATTTAGCGTAAAAATCTTTCTACTGGGGATATGAGTTTGGAATCACGGATCGAATCCACGGACTGTCTGCGAACAGTACAATATTGGCCGTGAATATAAGAGTTCCGCGGTTAATTTCAAAGAATTCTAGTTTTGTTGTGATCAGAATTATTGTATTAAATATTGAAGACTGTTAACGTCAATAACAACTCAAATTCTGGATGAGATATTAGCCTAGAATATGAGAGTTCGACGGCTAATATCACATCACAACGTCATAATCAATTTTATATTATTATTGGTAAAATATTATAAACTCACCTTGACTGTTACATTAAATTAAATCCTTTGAAAATATGAATGGTTCATCACCTGTCAAAAACTGGGAGGTTAGGCCATCCGACCTGAATCACCAAATTGTCAGACCAATGGGTTCCACGTGCCTTATTATATTTTATTTTAATTTTAATTCCTCTTGTTTTTCTTTGTTTATTTCATATTCAACTCGGGTGGAAGGGTGGATCAACCACCCCCCACACAACGATAACAACAACTGTCAGATTGTACGAGGTTGGCTTTAAATATTCATTCGTGATTCTGGACTCAGCGCGATTGCCTCGCTAGTAATTCAGAGAGGAGAGATAAAAACTGATAAAGAAAATAATCGGACGGAAGTTCAAGCCTAGAATGGAAGGATTGAGAGGACGTAGACGAGGAGGCCGGATACTGCCAGGTAGGTGTCCCTGTGTTTCTCCCTTGTAGCAAATTTAACTTCTCAGTTTCAACGTCGTGTGTCGAATTGGTAGACACACGCCGTTGAAATTTGTTAGTTGCTGACCTCGGTCAAGGTCACGGGTTGCCATTAAAGCAGTGAACGGGATTTAAAAAGCGAACAATTTCGCATATGTTGTGGGTTCAGTTTTACGGTCGGGCTGAGTGGGCAACGGCCACTCGTATTAATTTGTATTAATATTAAACCTTGTAAAAACATTTCATAATGAATTAGATCAGTGTGTGTGGCTAATCTGTGGATTTTCTTGTGACTTCACCTCTCACTGCGTCTTCCCCTTACTCCGCCACTCTACCGGAGCCAGAGGATAAATAAACCATTTTTTCGTAGGAGATTTTTGTACTATGGTAAAGTGGTTCTTTTGGTAGTTTTGGAGTTGGGAAAAACTACCTGGCGCCCTTCAGGCATTTCTTGGACTCATTTTGAGTCCAAGCTTTCTTTTTGGTAATCAATAGAATTGGGTAATTGCATGGAAAATAACGTTATAATACGTATATATACGTTTTTCCTTTCATGACTTTTTCTTCACATCGTGCATTGCTTGGCTTAAAATGCTCATTTTCGTTTGTTTTTTGAATTTTGCAAATGCTATAACTCTGGTATTTTTCTTTATCAAAAAAAGTCATAACAACCAATCATTCCTTTTTTTGTGTACTACAAATAGCTGTACATACAATTTTCAAATCTAAAAAAAAGTAATCTGAAAAATTTTGAAAAAGCTCTTACTTTTTGAATTTGTATCCCAACTGACTGGCTAGCAAAGTTGACCTTCAATTTAGGATATTCAGAAAGTATACCAAAGGCAAATTCGAACAGTCAATTTTTTCTAAAGTCATTGTGCTGACAAACTAAAAATCTACAAACACACAGATACATAAACAGAAATACAGGCAGACAGACACATTCGCGAAAACCTGTTCTTCGGTTTCAGAAGGTCTCAAAACATTGACATTTGACAAACATGGTAGGAAGGGGGGGGGGGCGATTTTACAGAATCTAATACCTTCTCTGATGTGAATGTGAAAATAAGTTATATTAAAAAAAAAAAGAATTAATATTACTAGTGTATACAGTTTTATTCAACTCAAGTAAAAAATAGGTATTACCCAATATTGTGTGATTATTATATAAGAATCTAGATGAAGTCTATGAAATTTTGTGGGCCTCATTTATTTTAAAAAATTCACTCTCTAAATATGAAGGCTGCATCTAGTCGCCACGAAAATAATGATACTTTTAACCTAAACGCTCTGAACGAAGGTAATGTATTACATTCTCATCAGAGAAGGTATTAGATTTGTGGAAAATGTCAGATTCCCCCTTCCCCGGTTTTGGTCAAATGTCCACACTTTGAGACCTTCTGAACCCGAAAAACAGGTTTTCGGAAATGTGTCTTTCTGCATGTATGTATTTATGTATATATGCATGCATGTATTTCTGGCTGTGTTTAACTGTAGATTTTTAGCCTGTTAGCACGATAACTTCCGAAAGAATTGACAGATTGGATTGGCCTTTGGTATACTTTTCATGTGTCCTAAATTGAAGGTCAAGCTCGTTAGCCAGCCATTTTGGATGAAACTTCAAAATGCTAGATGATTTTCAATATTTGTAAGACCACTTTTCTAAGATTTAAGAATTCTATGTACGACTATTCGTACATAGAAATTGTGCACCCAAGAAAGATCTACTAATTTGTTATGAACCACTTTTTGATATGATGCGTAGTTTTTGTTTTGTTCGTACAAAACAACATTGACAATTTAAAAAAAAAATTAAATATGTGAACAAACAATGCAAAGTACAAAAAAAAATCAGGTACAAAAGTTGTACACCCAAATAAGATCTATAAGTTTGTAAGGTAACTCATATTTCACCCCTTACAACAAGCAACAAGTAACAGGGATGAGATTGAGGCTCAGCATCCCCAGCATCCAAGCGTGGGTGTAACGCGCAGGCGCATCATTCCCACCCATGCAAAATACGAACGCCACGAGGGTGGAGCGAATGCTTAAAAAGGGATGCTGTGGATACTAAAAGGCTCTCCCGTTTGAATCAGGAGGTTCAGGGCGCGACCTTCTGCAGCGTCCTCGCAGAACTTGTTCACACGATAGGAGACTAGATTTTTCTAAGTTCATTTTTGACTTAGAGATCTTTTCTCTAAATAATGAGAGTAGAAAAGGCGGACGGGCTAGAGAGTTATACTGCCGAAACCCTATTTAAACTACTCTTCAATCGAAAGTGTCCGAAAAATTATTGATTTTTCTACAATAGAGTAGCGTAGGCTATCTTAATACAGTGTGTACTTTTATAGGATAAATAAATCCTCATTTTATGTGAGATAGATCTGGAATTGTGAGCAATCCTTATTTCTTCTCCCAAGTAAACCCAGCGCATAAGCGAAAATATATTTTAAAGAGCTTAGAAAGCTTTCAAGTTTGTTATTAATCATTTATTGGTGGAACACAAAGTTTTTGTTATTGTTTTAGTCGTAAAAAATGAAATTGAAAATAAAAAATTAAATTGTTTTTAAAAATGACACAAGGTTCGAAAAAAAAATTAATAGACGAAAGTTATTCACTCAAAAATGATCTACAAATTTGTTATTAATCATTTTCAGATAGTACGAGTATATTTTCTTTTAATATTAAAAAATAAGACCATAACTAAAGAAATGAAGTTTTTGGAAAAACAACACCAGAGACGAAAAAAAAAATGAATAGACAAAAGTTGTTCAACGAAAAAAGACCTACAAATTATTCATGAGCTTTTCACGGTGTGTCTGGACCAACTTTAAATGCAAGGTCATAGCACATCCAATTTAAACAAATTGATTTTTTTTCTGCATTTTATTGATGAAACACATTATAAAATTGAAAAAAGAATCTTAAGACATTAAAATTTCAACTTTTCCAAATAAAACTTTATAAAAAATATAATAAATTCCTAAAATATAATAAAGTCTTTGAAGTACGTCTTGAAATATACCTATCATCATACATGCCTGTGTGAACATGACAACAAGACACAACAATATGTGAATGTAAACATTGATGGATTCTCTTACCTAATGTAAACATATCTAGAACAAGTTCCGTGAAAAAAATTTTTGCAACCCATTAGTAGGCAAGATATCTTTGCCAATAATGCCATTGTCTGCAGTTCTTTAGTGTTTTTGAATATTTTGACCAAGTGCGTTGTTGTGAAAAAATCGTAAAATATGTCTGCAAAATCTAAAGACCGTGCTGGAACTCACGATGAAAACCGTGCGAAAATTTGCCTTCTGTGTCTTAAAAAAAAGAAACAATTGTTCAAGATTAGTAATCATTTGAAAAATCTTATTCAAAAGACTGTGAGCTATGATGCTGAAGATAATCGCCTCCCTGTAGTTGTTTGTAATGCCTGCAGAATCCTTATTTATCGTTTGGTCAAAAGTGATGAAACTAAAGTGAGTATAAAATTACCACAATATTCTACATTCAAATTAATAAATCAAAAAACCAGATCGAAAGAAGGTAAATTATGCGAATGCGACTTATGTAACTTAGTGAGAACACCAGGACACATCAATTTCGTAAAAAACACATCAAATGCGAAAGAAATAAATAAAACAAGGTACTGCAAAAAGTGCCATTCAGAATTAGTAGTAGGAAAATCACATTTTTCTTGTACACCGAAGCATTAGGAACATTTAAAAGATCATATTATAAACGATATATCCCTAAAAGAAAAAGAACACTTGGTGTGTCATTTGATTAAAGTAATTTCAAATGAAAAAGCGACAAACGTTGAGGAAAATAAATCAGATAGAAATACTGTAATCGCTTTATCTCAGAAACATGGAAAGCCTTTGAAAATTTCTTTGACTGAACAGCAATCAGAAAGCAAAAAACGGAAGCGTGTTTCTGCTGAAGATGTCTTAAAAATTGGAACAAGTTATGGGCTTTCAACGAATTAAGTACATGTTATTACAGCAGCTCTTCGCGTCGCTACGAATGACAGAAAATTATTTCAAACAGATTTAAGACAAAAATTAAAAACTTTGAATCATTCTCTTGATTTGTATTTCAGTATGAAAGAGTGTAATGTGATTAACACTAAAAATAAGGATACTGCAACTACTGTAGAAACTTTAGTGTTTTGCGATGATGTAAAAGAATTATTTGAGTTTGTTAAAGAAAAAAGGGAAGTTGATGAAATGCATTTGAAATTCGGAATAGATAGTTGCGGAGGTTTCTTGAAAGTTTGCCTTTCGATGCAATCTTTGGATGAATCAGAAGTTGCAAATGTAGAAGGTCGACAGAAGTATACCGAAGGCGTTGTCGCAAGAAAGTTTAAGGATTCTGGCGTCAAGAAATTACTACTGCTTGGAATAGTGGCTTTCTATTGATGTGGTCACTCTTAAAATTGAAGGATTGAAAAGGGACAATAGCAACTGATTTAAAACTTGCCAACGTATTAACGGGCATCATGTCACATGCAAGCAGTTTTCCTGGCACATGGTGTACTGCATCGAAGGATGAATTAAACACGTGTGGGGAATACAGAACTGTTGGAAATTGTAAGTAAGATTTTTTTGCGTGGCAAGACAGTGGAAGTAAAACATCATCTGCAAAGAAGTATAAAAATTGTACAAATACTCTTATAATTTTTTCAGAAAACGCTAGAACAGAAATATTAGAACTAATTCCACCGCCAGAACTACATCTGATGCTCGGGGTTGTGAACAAAATGTATAAACACATGCTGATGGAATTTGAAGATGAGAGTCTCCAATGGGCTAGGATGTGCAATGTTACTCGCGAGTTTGTACATGGGAGTCCAGCGTTCGCAGGTAATTCAGGCAAAATGCTGTTAGAAAAAATCGACTCATTACGTGGAATATGTAGCATTGGTTGTTTAAAATATGTAAGGTGCTTTAAGGCTTTTCAATCCGTCGTTGATTCTTGTTTTTCTTCAACATCAAACCCGAAATACACTTAACGTTTGGTTGCGCAGTTCTGGTTTAAATTGTAAAAAGAATATTAAAAATAAAAAAAATTAAATTCATGGAAAAACGAACAAAGTTGCAGTAAAATGTTTACTAACAAAATTGTTTTTTTTTTCATGGAATGTGCAAGATTTTTTTATTTCGAAAACAAGACAATAAAAATACGTCTGTTCCAATACTGATGCATATTATGAATTGTAATAATATACATTTATTGGAATAATATATATTTTCATGGTAGCTGAGAATAAAATTTAGTGCAAAATAAGGAAGAAATATTAAAGTAAACACGACGAATAAAATTTGTACGTCATTTTGCAATATCTGAAAAATATTTTGACAATTGACAATTTGGTTTGTGGGCTCTTTTAGTTTTCTCAAAAAACCAGACTTTTGGGGTGTTGGTGCTGGCAGCCTCCACTATAGAAAATTTGAAAAAATCAACAGCGCCAGAATTTTTTTTTTTTGGTCTCTCCTAAACTGGAAAAAAAATAATTATCAAAAAACAACCCCTGTCTCCCAAAAATTACCATTAACATAACATACGTATCCAACCTAAATGTAAGCATATCTAAATTTTCGTGTATTTTTGGGCTCTCCAAAACACTGAAAATTTATTCTGAAAAATGAACCCTGACCCTTAAAAACTCCGGGAGAAAAAGATGTGGAATATGTATGAGAAAATATATACCGTAGATCTGAGCTAGTTTTGAGCTCACGAAAAATAACAAATAAAATTGTCCGAAAACAACCCATTACATTGACATCTATGCATCATGAAAAATACAGATAATAAACAAAACCAAAGAAAATATATAAATAAAAAATTCAATGATTTTACGGGCTTCACAAAACACTGCCGAAAAATTTCCAATTGAAAAAAATCATACTAGTCACCTTCGCAAAACTCTAAACTATACTCACAACCCCACAGTAATAATCAAGAAAACAAAATTTTTTCTCATATCCTGATCTCCACAGTAATATTCAACAACCCTTAAGAACTATCCCTATCGAATTTAACGAACCAAATCTCACCTTCCATCAAATAAAACCGCGAAAAAGAGTCAAATTAAAAATAATTACCAAGAAAACTTTTAAAGGCACAAGTTTTCATACCTATCCACACAGAAATATTCTATAAACCATAGGAACTACCCCTATTACATTTAACGGACCCCGTCTCAGCTGCCTTAAATCAATACCGCAAAAAATTTTCAAATAACAAGTAATTACCACAGACAATTTTCAAGACAATATTTAATATATTATTTCCTACTTTAATATTTCACAATTACTAGAATCTGCCCCTATAACATTTAACAAACCAAGTCTCAGCTGCTAGTAACGAAAATCACCAAAAACAATTCGAAATTAAAAATAATCACAACAAGAAACTTTTGAAGACTCTATTTATTATAGCTACCCTCACAGTAATATTCGACGAACCCTAGAAACTACATCTATCACATTTCGCGAACTCCGTCTCATCTGTTAGGGGTTGTCGAATGTTACTGTGAAGGTAATTATATTAACTAGAATCTTGGAATGCTGTCTGGGGTGGTTATTTTTAATGTGAATTTTTTTCGTGATTCTAGTTGAAGGCAGCTGTGACTTGGTCCGTTAAATGTGGTAGGGGTAGTTCCTAGGGGATGTGTAATATTATTGTGAGGGTAGATATATTAACTGGAGACTTCGAAAGTTCTTTGTGGTGATTACTTTTAATTTACATTTTTTTGTTGGTTTCAGTTGGTAGAAGGTAAGCCTTGGTTAGTTAAGCGTGATAGGGGTAGTTCTGAGGAGTTGTGGAATATTACTGTAGGAATAGATATAATATCTTGAGTCTTGAAAAATTGTCTGAGGTAATTATTTTCAATTAAAATTTTTTTTAGTTGAAGGTCGCTGGGACTTGGTTCGTTAAATGTAATAGGGGTAGTTCCTAGGGGATGTGTTATATTACTGTGATCTTGTATACCATTAAGCCATTTCCCTTTCAGGGTAAGCGTGACACTACCCGATTCGGGTAGTGTTTCTAGGTGGATAGTTTCTTTTAGTTAGTAAATAACTACAAGTGTGGGCTCACTACACCCACGATGTGCCAACAGCACTCAGTATTCTTGAATGGTCACCCATCCAAGTACTAACCGCGTCCAACGCTGCTTAACTTCAGTGATCTGACGAGAACTGGGTTTTTCAGCGTGGTATGGCCGTTGGCCATACCACCATACTGATCTTGGAAAATTGTCTGAGGTAATTATTTTTCATTTCAAATTTTTTTGGCGGTTTCAGTTGTACGCAGCTGACACATGGTTCGTTAAATGTGATACGGGTAGTTCTTAAGGATTGCTGAATGTTTCTGTGAAGATGATGATATGAAAAAGAATTTTGGTTTTTTGATCACGACTGTGGAGTTAGGGGTTCAGTTTAGAGTTTTGCGAAGGTGATGAGTATTATTTTTTTTCCCTTCAAAATTTTTCGGCTGTGTTTTGTGAACCCCGCAAAAGCATTCACTTTTGATTTATATTTTTTTCGGTTTCGTTCAATATCTATATTTTTAATCAGGGATAGGTGTAAGTGTTATGAGTTGTTTTCGGACAATTTAATTTGTTATTTTTCGTGACCTCAAAACTAGCTCAGACCTACGGTATATGTTCTCTCGTACTTATTCGATATCTTTCTCTTTCGCGGTTTTGAAAGTGTCAGGGTTGTATACCATTAAGCCATTTCCCTTTCGGGGTAGGCGTGACACTACCCGATTCGGGTAGTGTTTCTAGGTTGATAACTTGTAGTAAATAACTACAAGTGTGGGCTCACCACACCCACGATGTGCCAACAGCACTCAGTTTTCTCGAATGGTCACCCATCCAAGTGCTAACCGCGCCCAACGCTGCTTAACTTCAGTGATCTGACGAGAACTGGTTTTTTCAGCGTGGTATGGCTGTTGGCTGTTGGTTGATTTTTCAAAATAATTTTAAAGAGCTAGGGCCAGCTAAAAAGAAGCCTGAAATTCGGATATACGCACATTTAGGCTGGATACGTAAGTTATTTGAAGTGTAATTTTTAGGAAACAGGGGTTGTTTTCTGAATATCCATTTTTGCAGTTTTGAAGTTCCCAAAAAAGTCTGAAATTCTGGCGCTGTTGATTTTTTCAAATTCTCACATTTTCTGTAGTTGAGGTTCTGGCGGTCAGCACCTCCACACAAAAGTCCGGTTCTTTGAGAAAAATGAAAGAGCCCGAAAATCGGGATTGGTGCCAAAAGAAAGCCCACAATTCTGATATGCTTACATTTAGTTTGCGTGCATATTTTCTTTTGTGCGAGGTAAATATATTATCGAGCGCTAAGCGCTTGACCTAACGGACACGCACAGATTTTTATAACTATAATAACCTGAAAATACGTTGGTGTTTGAATTAATTGAAAACATTCTTTGAAAAGTCGTTGAGTTAATTCTTCAAAAAAAAGAAATCTCTCTCGAATCCATCTGTATTAACAGAAAATGCAGATAAACGTAATTTTTGTATATGAAAACTTTTCTGTACACTACGAATATGATTTTCGATCTCAAAAATTTGTATTTTTTTCAACTTAGAGTGTGAAATAATAAAAAATTATACTTCAGATGTTTTTTCAAAGATCCAATAAAAAAAGTCACAGTCCAAACACAAAGATTTGGAAACTACTCATATATTAATTAAAATGAGAATGAAGCGATAAGCGATGGGGATTGTTATCTTTACTTTTCACATTTGGACGTCATATAGTAAAGATTTAAAGAACGAAGAACCTTGCTGATAAGGTTTTACCTTATTTGAATTGAGCGAAAGGTTACAGCAATGGGAAATATGACAAATCAGATATTCGAAAAGAGAACACGATTATGTGAAATTGTCATCTCTATTGAAAGAATGAGAAGACATTATTGTGGAATTTGTACATATGCTACATTAGTTCCACCAACAAGTTATATTGCTCCAAAATGGGAAAATTATAATTAGGGTAATCCCTAAAATGGTTCACCCCCCCGCCCCCCCATGATTGGCCACCTCTTTTAAATATGCTTATAGGAACGAATACTTGGAACTACAATGACGAATAAATAGTAGAAAAGAGGAATGATTAGGACAGATAATGCTAAAAAATAATAATAATCTAAAATGATAAAAATGTCGCCTTTAATTTTCAATATTTGAAAATTGAAAAACGCCAAAAATCTGCTTTTTTCATCTGACGAATTATAAACTAAGAGAGACCGTGCCGGCTGCCCCGTAAAAACCACCCTTCCTATACATGTAACCTAAAATGTTGAAGAATAACAAGTTCAATTTCAGATATTTGTAAAATAGAAAACGCAAAAAATCTTTTTTTTTCATGTCTCGAATTCTCAAAAAAATCATCAAAAACCACCCTTACTATATGAAATTTTAACGTGTTGAAAATGACAAGTTTGATTTTTGATATTTGAAAATTAAAAAACGTCAAAAAAACTTCTTTCTTATGCTGGAATGGTTCTTAACCGTCCCGAGCTGTCTTACCAGACCTATAATTTGTGGAGAAAAGGAAGATTTTTGGCCCATTTTATTGTGCAAATATCAATAATCAAACATATAATTCTTAACATTTTAGGTGTACATGTAATAAAGGTGGTTTCTGAGGTTTTTCCTGAATTGTCTTATCCAGCCTGTAATTCGGAAAATAAAAAAAGGTGATTTCGGCTTTTTTCAATGGGCCCAAATCGAAAATCAAACATATAATCTTCACCATTTCAAGTGTTCGTGTAATGAATGTCGTTTTTAAGGGTGAGTCCAGACTGTCGCCCAGTCTATAATTCGGGTACAAAAAAAGAATGTTCATGGCATTTGTCAATTTTCAGATATCGAAAATCATTATTGCCATTTTCATCATTTTATATGTGCATATGAACCTCTAAGACTGTCTTTTTCATGCCTGGATAGTAGGTTATTTGGGAGAGTAGTTAACTCCTTGAGAAATTTGTATTAGCTAAAAATTAAGTTGGCCTCTCAATCTCATGGAATTATATACATATAAAAAGACATAATTTTTATACACTTTTGTTAACCATAAAGTAATCCTTTGATCTCATCCCAAAAAAATATGCTGTTACCTTGGGTTTGAGTAACAAAATAAACGATTTTCACCGAAGTGTGTGTCTGTCTGTAGTCTGTAGTCTGTAGACTTCCGAAAAAATGATCAGAGTGGATTGCGCTTTGGGACACTTTTTAAGCCCTAAAAGAAAAGGACAAATTAGTCAGGCAGCTATTTTTATTAAAAATTCAAAAAGTTAGATCATTTTCAAAAGTTTTGAAATCGTTGTTCTTTCAAATTTTCAAAATTCTATGTACGACAATTCGTAGTACTAAAAAATCTAAATGATTTGACTTCACGACTTTTTTCGATAAGAAGAAAACTATCAGAGTTATAGCATTTTCAAAATAAAAAAAAACTAAAGGAAATCAACATCTTAAGCCAAACAACGCACGATATGAGAAAAAGGTGAAGAAAAGAAAAACGTTGCTTTTTGCAAGCCCTACAAGATTATTATAACAACTTTTTGAATTTATAATATTTGCAAGTAATTAACGGTAGCTATTAATGACACTTTTTCTGGACGTATGTGCAGTAGCGCAATACGTGTAATACGCAATAGCTTAATATAATAATGAAAAGAAAGTTTAAGATGCACAGACGGAAGGAAACAGATTGTTAAGAAAATTTTTTGGAACATATGTTGGCATACGCGTGTGGCTATAACGTAAAACTGCCGAGCATATGTTGGCAAAATTTTCGGTTCAAACCTTACTAATTTTCATTATTTATACAAAATTTCAAAATTATGGGTACACGTGAATATTAGAAAGCTTTACGTGTACCCATAAACTCAATTTCCTTCTAACATATGTTAGAAAAATTGTACCCCACATTTATTTCCTTCCGTCTCCGTATCTAAAAATGTGGCCTCGTTCAGTTTCAAAACTGTAGAGTAAAATGTTTTGCCGCACCCTGAAAAACACTTTTGTCGAAATACGTACAATGATAATAAACATATGTTTCAACTGTTTCAAGGTGAAATGCGAATTTTTGGATATAGTGGATATCTGGATGTAAGACATTTTAATGTGTGATTGCTTTAGTATTATATTATATTCTACTTACGAACAGCATTGCTGAAAAATATTAGCGCGTAGAAGAATAGGAAACACGAAACAGTTTTCATCTTTCTGGAAGAAAAAACTGCTCTCTGGAGAGTTTCTTCAACTTCAACTGCAAAGACCTTAAATTAGCTGTACTTATATAGATTATAGCATTCACGTCATATTGACAAACATGATCCCTACATCTAGGCGGTGAAGTGGCGTTTTTTCCTTATAACGAAAATCTATTTACTATCCTTGAAAATGCTACATACTCGGGAAGTCGACTCGATCTAAACGTATCATTTGGAAACAAGCGACACGTTGCCAACGAATTTACACAAACGCAAAAACTTTTGTCAATATTCTTAAAAATTGTTACTTGCGGATTCTTGTGGACACTTGCTGATTATTTCAAATTCAGTGTCGAAATGATAAATGTTGTATGACGATCTAATCATACAGAATTTCGATGCATTTTTCTCAATTGTGGGGATGATAGCAAAAAGTTGAAATCGCAAAAAAAGATACATCCGTTTGTAAAAATTATTATTTTTTAATTGTTAATATAATTAAGGACAACACAGCCACACAAACAAAAATCTTTTTTCGAGTCTGGAGGTCAGACCATGTTTACTATATGTTTTTGGGGTCGCTGAATCCGAATCTGAGATCCGAAAAACCCCAGCATGTCAGAGTTCTGAGATAACCTCAAAAGACCTCATAAACTTTTTTTTTCGAGCCCGGGGGTCAGACTATGTTTATTATATGTTATTGGGTTCGCCGAAAAAATCGCCTCTTTCTCACGGCATTGACGTGCTGGAGTTTTTTCCACTACGGATTCGGCTTCAGTGACCCCAAAAACATATAGTAAACATGCTTTGACCCCCGAACTCGGAAAAAAAGTTTTATGCGGTTTTTTGAGGTTATGTAAGAACCCTGACGTGCTCGGATTTTTTGTACCTCGGACTTGGATTCGGTGGCCCCAAAAACATATAGTTAACATGGTCTGACCTCCAGACCCAGGAAAATATTTTTTCTTATGTTTTTTGAGGTTATGATAGAACCCTGACGTGCTGGGGTTTTTTGGACCTCGGGTTCGGATTCGGCGACCCCAAAAACATATAGTAAACATCTTCTGACCTCCACACCGGGAAAAATATTTTTTATTAGGTTTTTTGCGGTTATGTCAGAAACGTAGCGTGCTGGAGTTTTGTGGACCTCCGATGTGTATTCAGTGACCCCGAAAAAATATAGTAAACATAGTCTGACCTCCAGACCGGGAAAAATATTTTTTATTAGGTTTTCTGTGGTTATTTCAGAAACCTGGCGTTCTGGGGTTTTTTGCACCCCGGATTCGGATTCAGCGACCCCAAAGACATATGTGACCGTCCGCGAAGAAAGGTACCTAATGCGTCAAAGCTGAATTTTATAGGACGGGCGATCGTAGCAGAGCCCGCAAGCTAGCATTTGAGTAGTGGGGATGCGTCTACGAAAAGCACCCCGTCCACTTACCACTGCACTTGTAGGCACGAGCCAGTGGAGCTCACGGACACGTCGCGTGCAGCTGTAGTGTGGGGCTGGCTTTCGTAGGCCTCTCGTTCGGTCTCCGCGTACGCTTATCATGCCTATGTTTGTAGCTTAATAACAAAAAAAGTAATTAACTTGAAATATTTCTGATTATTGGAAATGAAAGAGTGACCCAGAAACTATCGATTGGCGTAAGAAAATGAAAATCGATTTTTTCCGCACTAGGTCCCTTTCTTCGCGGACGGTTACATATAGTAAACATGGTCTGACCTCCAGACCCAGAAAAAGATTTTTTTGTGTGACTGTGTAATTATTGAATAATGATTGTAGACCAGCCTGTTAACACTTGCGATAAATATGTTAAATTTCTTAAATACTGCAACACAATGAAATTTTTATCCTAATAGTTGAATTTTCAGTCAAAAAAGGGACTCAGTCACCAAGAAGATGATTTTTCTGCCACAAAAGACAATGTTTCAACAAAATACAGAAATTTTCAAGCAAATTGTTGAATTTTCAACTGAAGAGGGTGACTATTGAGCCAAACATGGAATAGTTGAATTTTCAGCTTACATTTTTTTTGTATCCTAAAAAATATTCAAATTTTGAACAAAAAAAAAAGAAGATTTTTCAACTAAAATTATGAATAAAGGAAAAAAATTAATTTTCAACAAAATAGTAAAGGGTGATTAGTACGCGCGTAGTGCGCACAATGTTCCAGTTGTTTAAATTAAATATTTTTTAAATTTGTTAAAATAATTATAGAATAATATCGGTGAGCCGAAACACTTCCTATCTAACATGATACTTGATAAGTGGCCTCGGAGCTAGTTTTCAATGCCAAAAACGAAATAGTATTTACCAGTCTTTAAACTTTGGAATTGAGTCACATTTCAAGGAAAATAACAATCTTTCCTCTTGAGTATACACTGAGCGAAGAATTCCCGTGTAGTTCGGGTTCACACCCCAATAATTCGGGTGCTTTTTCTTTTTTTCTGTTTCACACGAAGGTAGGGCGCGCTTGCACTACTGAGACGTGCGATCACCCCAACCATTCGGGTGCTCACCTGAAACAGCAGCGGCCGAAGTGGTGGGGCGCCCGCCCGAATTGTTGGGGAGCTTGCACGAATGATTCGGGAGATTCGAGTCGTCAACCGC
Organism: Andricus curvator; assembly: GCA_932195095.1. Taxonomy (NCBI): domain Eukaryota; kingdom Metazoa; phylum Arthropoda; class Insecta; order Hymenoptera; family Cynipidae; genus Andricus; species Andricus curvator. The sequence goes on from CAKNYM010047826.1 coordinate 133,740, forward strand.
GTTGGATGTTGCGCGTTCGACATATAAATAAAATAAACACAATAAAATTTGTTAAATTTTTAAACAAAAAAATAAACTTTCAACTAAAATGATGCATCTTAATTAAAAAAAAAAATTCGTGACCAAATAATTGAATTCTCAATTCAGAAGATGAATTTCCTACCAAAACAATACGAATTTTCAACAAAAAAAGATGAATTTTCATTTAAAAAAGATAAATTTTAGAGAAAAAATAGAAAAGTTTAATTTTCAATAAAAAAAATAAGTTTTTAAGAAGATAAAATAGATTTTATACAGAATATTAAAATTTTCAACCAAACAAATAAATTTTTAAAAAAATCGACAAAAATTTCGTTTTTTCAGTGAAAAAAATTAATTTTCAAGCCAAAGAAATGAATTTTTAAACAGAAAGATTAATTTTTCGCAAAATACATGAATTTTTAACCAAAAAGGTGAATTAGTCACCAAGGAGATAAATATTCTAACACGAAAGACAAAGTTTCAACACAGTACAGAAATTTTTAACCAAGTAGTTGAATTTGCAACTGAAGATGATCAATGTTCACCCAAACTTGGAATAGTTGAATTTTCAGTGGAAGAATGATTTAAAAAATATGTTAACAGAATACTTAAATTTAAAAAAATATATATTTATGAGCGAAAATGATGAATCATCAGCCAAAAAGAAACTAATTTTCAAGAAAGTATTCAAGAGATATTAAGAGGATTAAGTTAAATTAAAACAAAGCAAAAAAAAATTTATTCCTCGAAAATTTAATTATTTTGGTAGAAAATGCATATTTTTGCGTTGTAAATTCAACTTATTTCCAAAAATTCGTTCCACTTTCAACTAAGTAGTTGAATCTTAAACTAAAAAGGATTTTTCAGTGGCTATTCACGACCATCAAAAATGTTGACAATTTTATTAAATACTTATATTAGAAGAAAAATTCTGGAACCAAAGTCAAATGGACAGGATGATTCAAGCAAGAACTGATTGAAATATCTTGTAAATTTCAGATTTTCCGTTTTTTTCTATGAGGTATTTCTTTTCAGAGATATGGAAAACCTCAAGCAAATGTAAAGAAAAGCTCAAATCTTCAATAGAACTAGCAAAAATGAACCGTTTCTACTAACTTCATCATGAACAATGTCAAATTTAACTCTACCCTGATGGATGGTTCATCAGAAAATGCCTTGAAATTGTATTTTTTATGTTTTTTAAATGTTAAAGAAATATTGAAAGTATACGGTGTCAGATTATTACACAAGCGGAGAGTCATATTTGTCAATTTCAAAGTGTTTTAAGTAAGTGAAAAAATGGTGTCATTCACATTGAATATACTGGAATTTTCTTGTTATAATAATAAGAAAACTTCTGTAAATCATTTGCAATGTTCTCAAATCATATAAGATTTTCTTTAAAATCCATCACAAAATGTTGAAAAATAAACCGAGTTTCTTTCTCAGGAAAAGGTCCTATCGAGAATGTTCTAGCAATTTGAATTTTAAAAGAAGAAGAATTCGATTTTCGAGAACGTTTTTTGTAATTTTTCAAAAATTAGTACATCATATTTATGAAATACAAATTTTTTAATTGTTTAAATTCAGGAATTTCATAACTCGGCAATTTTTGGATGGGAATTTTATTATTCGCGAATTTTCAAATTCGGTAATATTAACAACTGTCGTGAATTCTATTATTTCGGATTTTCATTTTTCGGCATTCTTCAGTCGTCTTTTTGAAAGGTCACAAGAGAATGAAAAAAGGTTCTTAAAATTCCTATGTACATTTAAAATGAGTTTTTTATTGAAAAAAAAAAAAAATAATTTTAAAAGAATACTCGAAAAGATTTCAAAACATTTCAAATGATTTCCTAAAGTCTGGAAAAAAGTGTAGAAGATTTGAAAGAAAAATGTTTCAAACTTTGCAAGATTATAAGAATAACTTCAGGGTTATTCCATCACCTACAGAATAAAATAACATAGCAGTTGTTGAGAAAAGCACTTAAAGAAAAAACAATGCACATGCAGGATTTAAAGTTTGCTGGTAAAAAAAGTCACTGAGTCATAATTATTAGTTGTTGAGCACTAAGTACATATAATTTATTCAAAGAACGAGTCATAGGTTATGCCTTCTAGCAAATGCTACATGAAGTTTACAATTAAATTAAAGGAATACGGGTAAGAGGTACCGACTCGAACTTCGTAACGCACGACACTGACCCTGACCACCTCAATTCGTCCGGTGAGGAGAGAAGATAACAGGGTAGACAAGGCAAGGTTCATACCTACGCAAACGTTAGAAAGAGACAATAACACTCACGCAGCACACAGTGATACAATACAAATACAATTAGAGAAAACCGACATGAATTATCCGGAACAGCAGTCTTATTTGAACTACGACAATACAGCCGAATTGGAGACGTGTTTCAAATGTCTAATGTGAAGAAAAATAATGCTGATGAAAAGGAGAATATTTTTTCAAGAATAAAAATTTTCCAGTATTTGCTATTACAAACAATACACGAAATGATGAAAAAATCAACTATATCACCTCGAATAATTCAATGAATATTAATTCAAACTCACAAAATAATTGTATGTCTGCAGATTTTCTGAAAAATTACATTTTTGTTATATTATTGCAAAACTAACTCTATTTAAATAACTAATATTATTTTTATTTCCTTGAATTATACAAATGCCAATTTATTTTGTCTCATTTAATATGTGAAATCGTAAAATAAGATGAGACTGTGAAAGTTTTATAATAATTGCAATCAAATTGTAGCCCACAGACGACTTTTTGCCAGGCGCTTTTTTATTTGATAAAAATTCAGTTACACCGCATGTTCCGAATGTAATATTCAAGATAGCAAAAAGATTATTATCTAACGACAAAAAGTTGAATATTTAACAAAACACATACATTTTTACGAGAATAGTTGAATATTCATCAAAAACAGATGGCTTATGACCAAAAAAAATTGAATAGTTAAATTTTTATTAGTTACAAAGTTAATTTGAAATGAATTTTCGAAAAAAAAATTTTACGAAAAAGACTATCTTTCTATGAAAAAAGATGAATTGTTACCAAAATAAATGAATTTCTAAATATTAATTGAATTTTAATAAAGAACAGATTAATTTTTAATAAAATATTCAATAGTTGAATTTTCAGTTTGAAAATCAATTTAAAAGAAAACAAAAATTATCAACAAAATAGTTAAATTTACAACCAAAGACATGAATTTTCAAACAAGAAGAGAAACAGTGGACCAAGAAATTTTATTTTTTTTTACCAAAAATTATGAACTTTTTCACATCAAACATAATGCATGGATTTCAAACATAATATCTAAATTTTTAAACAAAAAGATAAATGTTCAACCAAATGATGAATTTAAAAAAAATGTAACGAAAGATTCTAACTTTTTACCAAAAAGACGAATTTCTCAAGAAGATTAAATAGTGTACCACAAAAGATTTGTCACTAAAAAAAGATCAATTTTCAACCAAAAATGAAACAGTTATATTTTCAGTTAATAATAATTTTTTGTAACCATAAAATTAAAATTTTCAAAAAAAAAAAAAAACAAAACCTGCATTTTAAACCAAGTGAAGAAGAATTTTTAACAAAATGGTGCAGTTTGCAACAAGAAAAAATGGTTCTTGAAATAAAATGATGAGTCATTATGGAAAAATTGAAGAGCAGATTACATTTTTACCAAAAAGGCGGATTTTCAACAAATGACATGAATTTTCCCTTAGGAAGGATCATTTTTCAACAAAAAATGGAATAGTCGTTATTATGAACAATAAACCAAATTATCAAAAACTGAACAATAACATCTTAAATATTTCAAATAATATTATTCAAACTTACGAAATAATTAATTTCAACAATTTTTGCATAGGTTCGGGTCTGCATGTTTCGAAAAGCCTTAAATTTCTGTAATATTATTGCAAAACTAACTCTATTGGAGTAACTAACATGATTTTTATTTTCCTAATAGATACAATAGCGAATTTATATTGTGAGACGATTTTTTTATTTCTTTAAAATCCGATTAAACCCCATTTTTATAAATTTCAATTTGTTTTCGTATGATTATTTAAAATTTTATTTTTTATTTTTTGAACTACTTCTCAGCGAATCGTTACCGCGAATCATAATAATAGTTTCAAATGGAAAATATAGATTTTTAAAGTTCAAATAACAAAATTAATTGTATTCCCGAACAGATCTGTTTTCAAAATTGTATCATTCCATATAACCTAGTCATCAAGCTTTTTTGGGTGGTTAGCCAAAATTGTATTTTTATCCACTTCGAAAATTAGACAATTTCATTTGCAAAGAGTTAAAATTCAATCATTTTTAATTAAGAGCGTTAAAAATAAAAATAAAAATTATATTGAATCAACAAATCTCTAAATTGAATGATTTCTGTCTAATGAAACTTCAAAAATAAAGATAATTTAAAATCGTTCAAGACTGAATATTGTCAGATCAGAATTTTAAAAATTGGATCACTTATCATTCAAAGGAATTTAAATTGTATTATTGTTAGTCAGAAGCGACAAACATAGAATACTTTACAATTGAAAAATTTCTAATCCAAATAATTTTTAATTCAAACTAATTAAAATTTGACAAATTTTTCTTAGGTCAAAAAATAAACCGAACTTCATTAGAAACTGTAAACATGTTTAGTCAACGAGAATTGTAATATTAAAACTTTATTATACTCAACCCTTTAACTTTTTAAATTATTTAAATGTAGTTAAGTCGCTCAAAAATTGAAATTTTTAAATTGTTAATTATAGTTTTCAAAATGCTACCATTTCGAATACAATCGCAAATTTAAATCTAACAAAAGGGAAAAATGGGACATATTAGCATTCAACATGAAAACTTAGAACTCTAAAATCTCAACAATTTGAAACTAAACAAATTTTCCAATTACTGAGTATAAATTTCAGATAGTTCAATTTTTATCTAATTCTATGTTCAAGAACACAATTTTGACTTTTTATTTGGAATCGTTTATTTTGTAACACCTAATTTCGAATTATTATTTATTATTGTCAATAAAAATTGTCAATAAAATGTTTTTCAATTGTAAATGATTCAGTTCTTTGAATCTTCAACTAAAATCGGACAATTTAGGGATATTACTTTTAAAATTAAAAATTAACGCACCGGACATTAGGGCATCATTCCCCAGGATAAAAATGGATCCTTTTCAATTGAAAATTCATGTTATTTGTTGAAAATCTGCCTTTTTGGTAGACATTTTTCTATAATGACACATGATTTTAGTTCAAGAAACCTTTTTGTTTTGATGAAGAACAAACTATTTTGTTTATGGTAAAAAATTATAATTAACTGAAAATATAACAATTTCATTTTTGGTTAAAGATTGATGTATTTTGTTGAAAAATCGTCACTTGTGGTACAGTGTTTAATCTTCTTTTTTTTTAATTCGTTTCTTTGGTAGAAAATTAGACTCATTTGTTGCATTTTTTGTTTGTTTGTTAAACTTCAACGTGTTGAAGACAATCCCAGGACGAAATATTTTCACATCGGCGGTCGAATAAATGTGGAGCCAGACGAGGGGAATGGTTCCGAAATAAGTGAAACTAGAAATACGAGAAATATGATTTATTGAACAGCTTTATTTGCACAAGCTCCCGCATTTGCCTGCACCTCCATACAATTGTGTTTCAGTGCAACCCGGCCGGAAAAACCTACTTGTGGATAAAAACCCCCAGGAGGAGCCAAATCTCTTACAAACTATTTGACTTATAAGGAGCCTTGATCCAAACTAGATATTTATGTCTAAGGTAGACTATATTGTTTATACTAATTATTGTGAAGATTTTATCCTAGCATTCAATGATGGGGCTGCTCCTGCTCCTATTCTGTAAGAAAAAATTTAAAATTTAATTATTCTGATCATTAAAACGTGGTTTTCCTAATAAGATATTCTATATTTAATTAACCTGGAATGAAAACTACGAGTATTTTTCAGAGCCTCAATGTAATCTTCATTAAAAAAATCTGGACACTTTAGGCACATATCTGTTATATCTTTGCTTTAGATTGTATTTTAGTTTTTATATTACCTTCACCTTAAGTAAGCAGATCCTTTTCGATCCATATATCACTCAGGTACGTTGCAAAATGCTCCCATTCATTAAGTTGCTGAAATTCTATATAAGCTCGTGTGCGACGAAAGTGAAAATCACCGGCTTGTGGTTCAAATACGTGACCTGATTATGTAAGACAAATATAGGAATTATTTAAGTTCAAGAATTTAAAAAATTATTACTTCAGAACTACCAGGCACTTTACTACGTGCAAAATAGTTATTTCTGATACAAGTGACTAAAACACTCTATACAATTATACTTTATTTTTTAAATTACCAAAGGTATCAGCTTCTGTTGAAACCATAAAGCCTTCCTCAAAGCATTCTCCAACTAGTTCAAAATCATCACCATTTTTACGAACAATTAAATCCCAAGGCAGATATTGGAGTGGCTCTATTCGATAGTCTCCTGTAGAAAAATATAGTCACTAGTTATTTTAACGATACAAAATTCTTTCACTTAGAACTACGAAATTGTACTAAGTTGTGAGTCTTCTAATAATTTAATAAGAAATGAGATTTTGATCTTTTTTCTGAATCCCAAAAATGTTTTCTCATTTCAAAATAATATGCACAGTACAAATGATTTTCCGAGAATCCGTACAGGTTGTCTTATGTTACAATAAAAGTACCTCCTTGCCAATTGAAAAAAAAATTCTACAGATTTACAATTGGTATTTATGTAAATACTGCACATTAAGAAGTACACAACTCTAATATTTTCGCAGCGAAAAAAAATTATATATATTTTTTTCACTTTAATTACATCAATACGTTTATAATTTTGAAGGTTTCAATTTATATATTTTCATTTTCGAGTCTCTTGATATTTAATTGTTCCTTTTAAAATTGTATTTCCGAATAGAAATCCGTAATAGTCAAATAATTATTTACATTTATAAATGAAACAAATTGAAATAATCGTAATTCAAGCTTTATAAATTGCATAAGTCTCCAAGTAAGAATAAAAATTCTGAATGAATTGCTCAAGATTTACTAATTTAATCATTCTCAATGCAAATTCTTGAACTTTGAGCAATTATATATTAAAAACATCGTAATCAGACAATTTCAAAGTTAATGAATTGTAAATTCAGTCTACTTTCAAAGAACGTTCTGTACCGTTCAATTTTGGATCTGCCCTATAGTTCAAAGTTTTGAAATTTAAGTAACTTCGTTTTTAAAAATCCAGAACTTTCAAATTTGCTAATGAGCTATTTTTATTACTTAGAAGCCACTAATGATAAGTTTATTATTATTTCTGTAATTTTTCCACTTATAGGACACTTTGTGACAAAAATTTTAATTCTGCAACTATGCAATACAATTTTATATTCCTCAATATTTTAAACTCGTAATTTTAGAGTGTACAAGTTCAAGCATTTTAAATGAAGATTTAAGAAAAAAGGAACGTGCTTTCGACAACGGTGCCGAATTTAACCCTGAAAAGTTTTATTGGAAAATCTTATTAGGTGTCAAGAAAATTCAATGAGAATTTTTTTTTTGTTCGAGGTGCACGCTTTTTCAACATGAGACGGTTATGAAACATCTAATGTTCAATTTCAAAAATGTCAGAAATCGCTTTCGAGCTACTTAGTCGCTGAATCGATAAAAAAGGTTTTATGAAAGAACACTATTAGTTTTAGAAAGAATGGAGGAAAAGTGTTTTCTGTCCCGTGTGGAAAAATGTTCTGGCGCTGGCCTGGCCCAGACCAGATAGTCTGGTTTCCAGTCTTGACGCTGGCCAGACGGTCTGGCCTGGGCCTGGTCAAAAGTCTAACGTTTTTTCTAGCTAGCCCTAGTCCAGACCGTCCGGTCAACCGCTAGTTATGGGACAAGAAAAAAAGTCTTCTTTTGATAGGGTGAAGTTCTTATATTCTATCATTTTAAACACCCTGTAACATTTTTGAAATATATCAAAAAAAATTTGCTGATCGAACTTAGAACCTTTTTTTTGGGCTAGCTGATCAGCGCCAAACCTGGACCAGAAAAAGCTGTCCTGGGACAGACCAGACCTTCAAGACTAGACGGTCTAGAAAAAACGAGACCTGGGCCAGCTCTGTAAGCAGACTGCCAGGATATTTTTCCACACGGAGTGCTCGAGGGACACGATTTCTCAAATTTGAATACTGATAAAAAATCCAGTTGTCGATTTAAAAAAGTGAGTTTAGCTTGATGCAACTACGCATGCGCACATGGACGCACATGGGCCTCATGGATTGCTTACCGTTCATTTTTGAACCCTGAAAGCTTGAAAATGAAAACCAAAATTTGAATGGCATGAAAACAATTCAAAATAATGCCCCTTTCTATAATGACATTAATAATTTCTGAAAATTTTGTTTAGATCATACGGATTGTATTGAAATCTCTCAAATTTTTCAAACATTTTTAAATATAACATTTCTCGGAGGATTTTTTAACTTTCCAAACTTTGAAATTAAATGTATTTAGTCGTCAAAACTGTTTCTGCCTATTTTAACAAAAAAACATTTACTTCATTTACAAATAATTAAGCCAGGCATGTCATGAAAGTTTTACAAAGTGACGAAAAATAGCATAAATCAATAATTGCTTTTCTATGAAAGAATAATGTTTTTTGTACTCAAACTACGGCATTCGTTATATGCGTTTATTTTGTCTGTAATTATTCTGTAATTGAATGGTGCATTGCAATTTGTTCACCTTTTTTTTTTAATTCTTGCAATACATGCATTTTTAATATTTGCCTATACAATTTGTTTACAACAGTGCAAATTATTCATTCATAGATTTTTTATTCGACATACACTAGTAACGGATAGTATCGAAACAATAACCCGATGTCCTATCAAAAATTAGTAATTTGGTCTTGTGCTTACTGAGTTATCACGTGAGAAGGATAAAATTAAGTTCCAAGTTTCAAGGAATTCTATACTTTAACTTCAACTTTTCGCAGGAGCGAGGAAAATGAATCCCTTAATTTGACATTTTACAAAAGTGGTATGTAGGACGCCACATTTCATTCGAGATATTAAACATTCAAAAATCTTTACGGGTTCATGAAACAGTAATGTTTTGTGCGAGCATGCGAAAATCGCTAGTGGGATCGCTAGAGATATTGATCAGCAACCTGGGTCAGAGCAGTGTTGCGGAACGAACGTGTTATTTCAATAAATGACACGGGAATTCTAGATCAATCGGAAAAACTATACCTCCTTCCCCACATTACTTCCTTCTTCACTGACTTAGTCACGCTTACCCCGCCCGAAAAGAAAGTGGCTCAATCGTATAATAATAATAAATTAATTTTTCTATCTCCTACCGAGAGTTAAAATTCCTTAAAGATCAGAATTTTATTCTTGTGTTTCTCACGTCATAATTTAATACTCACACGGGCAAATTAATTCAACTGGGGCTCATTTAACGCAGAATTCAATTAGCTTTTCAAAGGTTTTTTGGAAATATTTCTAGTTCCCTCTATTTTGGACACCTTTATCACCTTTTAAAGTCAGGAATAATTTTCAATAAGTCATGGGGTTAAGTGGTCCAATACTATCCGTCGGTAGTTCAACCCCAAAATATCGAATCGCAGCAATTATAGTAAAAAAAAAAGTTTCCTGTGTATACCAATCTCAGGTTTGTGTAATTATATATATACCATTTGTTTATAAAAACTGAGTTATTTGGAAAATTCTTTATTTAAGTTATTTTAGTGCTCAGATTTATTGTTATAACTTTTACTTGGGTCGGTGAGGTGTCGATTGATCATCTTGGTGTAAACAGCCATCAGGACTTGATCATTTCTCATTTTCCTTAATTCTTTACGACCATGCCTATCAGAGCTGGCTATGACTATATGAGGTTTTCGTTGAAAAATCACTATTTGACCCAAAGAAAAATGAGCTACAAAATTGTCATATACCGTGAATGGTTGAGCACCTGATCCTGTAAAAAATAATATATCGATTTTTATTAGAGGACTAGAAACAAGTCGGTGCGCCACGTGTGCTATTTTTTTGTGGCCTTTCGCAATTTTTAGATCAAAATATAAAATTAATATTCATACGAAATGTTTTGTATTTCAGAGCACCTACTATCTGAAATAAAAAAAAAACGATAACTATTTTTTGGAAAATTTGTGAAAATTTTCTCCACTTTTTAGTCGGGAAAAATCCACATTTTTATGGGGGGAAAAATCATTTTTCCCAAAATTCAGGGAAATCCTGCCAATAGTTCTTATAATTCACTAAAAAACGGAGAGAAATTCCCTAAAATTCAGAAAATTAGATAATACCTACAATTTTTGGGGAAATTTCCCTAAACATATGGTAATTTATACACAAATTTGGGAATATTCTCTACAATTTGGGGAATTGAATGCTCTCTACACGGAAAAAATTTATCCGTGAAGAAGTCACGAACTTGTAGCTAGGTCTCGGATACGAGATAAAAAAATGAAACATTAAATCCTTATTTCTA
>CAKNYM010047827.1:0-25290 GCA_932195095.1 Andricus curvator
GGTTATATAAGCGGAGCGCCTACACAACCGCAGCCAGAACAAGCCGGCAACAGAGAAAGAGAGGCGACACTGAGACCAGCCTGGAACAGGCATCCAATAGAGGGAGAACGATGCTTCAAGACCCGGAGAAACATCAACATTCAGGTTTCTCCCAAGCCCAAAGATCTGACTGAACTGGATAATGAGCTTCGTGGAGATTTTTCTGAAGAATCCGACCTCTGGACTATCAATTGTAGTGTGTACAATGCAGCGAGAACTTTGGCAGATGCAAACCGTAAAACAAAACCAACGGTTGATCATAAGACCAAAAGACGAATGCATCAACTTAGCACAAAGATAGGCTGGGCAAGACAGTACGCGTCCCGCATTCAGTGTGTAATTGACTACATAACATCTGGCAGGACTTTCACTGCCAAGGTTCAACAGTTCACGCGCGAACTGCGGATCCGTCATCACACAATCAACAAGTCAAAGCTACTGACCATCAGGCAGCATATTGTTGACAGAATACGAGTACTATTTGACGCTAGGAGAAGTCTAGAGCGGAGAGAAAGGTGGGTCAGAGAAAATCAACAGTTTTCTTCTGACCCATCTCGACTCTTCCAAGACCCTCCAGTTACTGTCGACCATCCGCCCAAACCAGAGGAGGTCGAAGCAATTTGGAGAGAAGTCTACAAGGTCCAACATCCACTTGAAGAAAACTCGAAGAACATAAATAGCTTCAAGGAGCTGTGCAATGCCCTCATAACAGCTGAGGAGGAATGCCCACCTATGTATCACTACCGAGGAGGTGAAAAACGTATTAAGAGGCATGAAGAACTATTCCGCTCCGGGACCAGATGGCATCAAGACCTTCTGGTGGAAGAAGTTTCCTTCAACCCACCAGCATCTGGCCCGAATTTTTACCTCATATCTAAAGTCGGAAGAGCCTATTCCGGGGTGGTTGGTGGAAGGGCGCACAGTGCTCCTGCCGAAGACGGGCAACTTAGCTGACCCTAAGAATTACAGGCCAATAACTTGTTTGAACACGCTGTATAAGATCTTCACATCTATCCTAAATGATAGGATTCTTCGGACAATTGGACCTGTATGGCGAGAGATGTATGAACAACGTGGCTCAAAGAAAGGCGTAGCAGGATTTCGGGAGAACTTGCTCATCGATAGATGTGTCTGTAAAGACGCAGCATACTATCAGCGATTTCTATCGATGGCCTGGATTGATTACCGGAAAGCTTTCGATTCAACCTCCTATAGACTTATCATCTGTCTGTTGGAAAGCCTAAAGGTTCATCCACACATCGTGAGGTGCATAGAGACATTAATGCCGCTTTGGAAAACCAGATTTACTATCTCATCTGGAAAACATCGTGTGATCACTAACAGTATCACCTTTCAGAGAGGTGTATTTCAGGGCGACACCATGAGCCCTCTCCTCTTTTGCCTCACATTATTGCCACTATCTCTCGCACTTCGCCATTCCGAAGGGTATCTCTGCGGCAAACCTGGAAACCGAAAGCATAAGGTCACTCATGTATTTTACATGGATGATCTTAAGATCTATGCTAGGAATCAAGAGAAACTACATCTAGCTCTGAAAATTGTCAAAGAGTACACTCAAGAGATTGGAATGGAATTCGGGTTAGACAAATGCGCCAAGGTTAATTTGAAGAAAGGAAAACTTAATGGCATCCCCGAAGATCCTGAGCTCGTTGACAGAAGCGCTATACGACACCTTTGCGCTGGAGAGACCTATACATACCTGGGCGTGCCACAGAGCCGCATTCAGGACGCGACATCTATAAAGGATACTCTCCGATGCAGATACAAACGTCTCATCCGGCAGATTTGGTCTTCCGAACTGTCGGCGAGAAACAAAGTATCTGCAACGAACATGCTTGCCGTCCCGGTAGTACTCTATTCATTTGGAGCGGTTCCATGGGCGAAGGACGAGCTCAGATCCCTTGATATCGGGACGCGAAAGGTTTTGCACATGAACAAGAGCATGCACCTTAAGTCTTCTGTTCCGCGACTTTACATCTCACGCCGCCTAGGTGGTCGCGGAATACTGAATCTTGAATGACTTCACAACAGACTCATTCTGGGTACAGCACATATAGTTGCAAATGGACAAGACCCTCTTCTTAAAATGGTCAGGAAACACGAAGAAGTGGGAAAAGGGGCGTTTCTGTACAAAGCAGCGGAGGAGGCTGCTGAAACACTCGGCCTTGACTTCAATATTAGGGGTGAGCAAAATGCATCAAATCTTATCCATCTTGAATACTCACTCCTGAAGGCCTGGATTAAGAAAGCACAGGAGAAAAACTTCCACGAACAGCTCCTCGACAAGAGGATGCAAGGCATCTTCCACAGAAATGTGGAAGATCAGTCGATGTCGTATGAGCTAACGTTTGCTTTCCTTAGATCACCCGGATTGAAGTCGGGCACGGAGGGCTTCATTTTGGCATGTCAAGACGGTGTCATTTCCACTCTAGCATACCGTCGCCACATTTTGAGCCAAGACATTCCCGATGATAGCTGCAGAGCGTGTCATGCACACCCCGAGCATCTAGGACACATACTATCTAGTTGTCCAACTCATGCGGGAACGACCTACATCCAAAGGCACAATGCGGCACTAAGAGTGCTTTATTACCATCTCTGTCACTCTTATGGAATTAGCCCAAATACCTCTCCGCTAAACGCTCCTAGAGAAATAGAGTCAATTGTCGACAATGAGATGTACCGCATATACTGGAACTTCATATTCTCGACAATTGTTTCTGTTGCGCACTCGAGGCCTGACATAGTTCTCGTTGACTTCGAGAAACGAACCATGTTCGTTATCGAATTTTCGGCACCAGCTGACAAAAACGTCACAGCCAAGGAGAAAGAAAAGAAAGAGAGGTATAAAGACCTTATAAGGGAGTTGCGACGGTTATACCCGGAATATTCTGTTCAGCTAATCGTCTTGATCATTGGCGCTCTTGAAAGTGCCAAGGTTTCACTGGTTAATAGCCTGAAAAGCATCCCTGCGTGTCAAAAAAATGCTGAGACACTTGCGGGGAAAATGCAGAAGGCGGTCGTCCTTGGGTCGCTCCGTGTCCTCAGGGTGCACGAGACTTTTTCCGGACCATCGTATTGAGTTCGTCGCAGACTGTAACCACCTATCTCACGGTCGTGAGACGTGGTTACAGCTGAAATTTTACCGCTCCCGGCGAAATCCTGCGGTTGTCCTTATGACAAACTTTTAACTATATATATATATATATATATATATATATATATATACCGGGCGACCTCTCAGAGTATCAGCCTTATCCTTGCACGCGGGGCTCTACAAGGATGGACTAACCCTTTCCCTAGCTGCTCGTGGGAACAACAATGAAACCACCAAAACACCAAAATGTTTTAGATGCGGTTCAAGACAATCGAACGCGCAGAGCACCCGAAAATGGGTCGGCAAACAATGCCGATCAACCTAGAGTTCGGGTGCTGAAAATAATTTAGATGGAAACTCTACGACGAACCGGCGAAGCGCTTACATTGAGTGGACGGATCGACTCAGGGATGACGTGCTAGACTGCTACGAAGCCAGCATTATCCCTGTTCACCGAGGCTTTATGGCGCGTATGCAGACTCTGTGGTGCCAGAAAAACCCAGAGCTTCAGCACGGTTCGCATCAGTCTTTGCGAAATCAAGCCGTCAACCTCCGGAAAAATGTATATAGATACGCGGAGCGCTTTCCCAACCGCTGCTTTATGAAGCTGCAGACGAAGATGAGGAAGCTACATTGAAACCGACGCTGAAAGCAGGCACCTTCTGAGAGATGATCGCAAGTACCAAAAATATGCCAAGGCACTAGCGAGATGGATGCAGAAAGCTGTCATCCTTGGGTCGCTTCGTGTCCTCAAGACACACGAGGGTTTCGCCGGCCTGTCGTTGTGATTTGATCGTTGCCTATGACCACCCATCTCACGGTTGTGAGACGTGGCCGTGGGTGTGATTTACCGCGGTGCTACTGGGGGCTATTGACATTTTTTGGATGGCAGTTGCTCTTAGTGGGACCCTGCGGTGGTTGTTTAACTTTTTTTTTTAAATTATATATATATATATATATATCAATGGAAGGCAGGTGCGGGCTGACTAGTACAGGCAGCTACAACTAGAAAGCACGAAACGCTTTCTCTCAAAAGTAAGCTCGATCGAAACGTGTTTCAGAAGGTTACCAGGTAGCGGATCATCACCAGTGGGTGAGCGTCCCATTAACCGCTTGTGTGGTTCCTCGACTGGATCGATTTCTCTCTTCGGACTTGCTGCCAGAAGGAAGTCATGCACATCATCCTCGAGGAATTCAAGGTAACTTTTTGAACGGTGTACGCTATCCAAGCTGTCAACATTACAAAACTACGGGTACGCCATCTCGGCTCCAGAATACAACATTTATTTTTGGTTTACATTTTTTGGGTAGGCCATCTCGGCTCTAAAAAATTTAATTGCATTTTGTTTTGGGTACGCTATCCCGGCAGCAAATTATGTTTTGAATTTATTTTGGGTACGCTATCTCAGCCTGAGACATTTTTATTTGTATTTTATTTCCGTTTTTGGGTACGTCGCCTCGGCTCCAGACATTTTTAAAACTATATATATATTTTGATATGTTTCCTCCAGCTGAAGTCTAGTTCGCTATCCAAGCATAGAATTAGTTCCTATCCTGAAAAAGGACGTACGCTATTTAAGCTGTCTCCCGCTCACTATCGTCGGTGTACGCTGTATAGGCTACCGAGTCTGATCCTGTTTTCCTAATATTCTAGTGGTGTACGCCATTCAGGCTGCCGTATTACTTAACGATGAGACTGAATTATGTAGGTGATTAGATATTGTATTTTAGAGTTCACGAGGCATGCCCTGGGTTATTAATTTAAAAAATTCATATTATTGAATATAATATCTAAACTTGAACTCTTACATTGGCGCCCGAACAGGGACACAGCATCAAAATATAATACAGATTGAATCAAGATGGCAAAATGCCTCGTGGTAGACCACAAAAACGTACACCTAGTAGAAAAATGCAAACCCAAGTCGTAAATGATGATTTAGAATTCATTGCTAATAATCTAGAAAAAACACCTACACAGGTGAGCCAGGGGGCAATGGGACCACCTGTATTATCACCAATTACACTAGGCGATTATAGTTTACCAACGGTTGATAGGTCTTTGGGTACCATTTCCAAAGTAAGTAGACTAGAAAACCGCCGACTCTCAATATTTGAACAATACGGATAAATACGCTGAACTTAGACGCGAAGATGAAAAGTCACAAGAAGCAGCTAAAGAACTTTTTTTCTAGACTTGGACGAGTTGAGAGAAAAATCAATGCAGTTTCGACAGAATTGCGGGGAGAAATTGAGGGCGTCGAGGCTAGAATGTTTGAAGAAACGACTCACCAAGTCAGTTCATTAAGAAAAAGGAACGAAATTAGATTCCAAGTGGTTGAAGGAGGCCTGAAGGACATCACGGACCGTGCGATGAGCAAGAGTAAACGAATTTTTAATTTAGCCGAAGAAGACACAATCAGCTCGAAGAAAGGTTCCAGAATCTTGGACCAGTACAGCAAGATAACCCAGGTAGTGGAGTAAACAGCGAATGTTTCAAGATAACGCCTAAGATACCAATCTTCAATGAAGGGTCATCACCAATAAAATTTCTAGAAGAACTGACAGATTTTTGGGCTGCAGTTAAACCCACTAACACAGAGAGTGCATTCATCATCGGCAGTTGTCTGAGAGGCACGGCTAAAGACTGGTGGGACCTAGTGAAAGAAGATAATGATAATTTCCGAGAATTTTGTGCAAAGTTCAAAGATAGATATTTGAACGAGACAACTCGAGATTAAGTCAAAGCTAGAGTTTGGCTACTACTCTCCTGCACAAGATACAACCATGGCATCATATGCCATCAAAATGTTCAGAGAAGTCCAAGGACTAACTCCCGCAATATCTAGACAAGAAATCATCTTGAAACTCTCAAGACACTTCAGTGAGGAGATCACAATGGCTATTTTGGGAAGACCTATCATCACTTTTCATGGCTTATTATAACTATTAGAAAAGTTCGACAAGTCAGGTCTATTAAATAATAAAAAAGCAGAAAGTCAAGGACATGATAATTGGAGGAACAAGATCTGGCCAGCCTGGTACAAATTCTCAAACTAATAGAAATGATACAGAAAGAAGCGGATCCAGAACAAGCGAGGATTGGAGAAAAACAGATAGGAATATTAGGAATAACCCATATGAGACAGGGAAACTAATAATGTCCGTGTCCTTAAACTATATCTACATGTCGGAGGATACGGATAATAAAATCATAACATTGAGACATGTGAATACTCTAAATCACAACTGGCGTGAAGAAGTTCTAGAAGAAGATTTCACTGAAACAAGAAAACGCTACGGATGTCCAATGACAAATATATCAATTGAAGGCACTGAAATTAAGGCCCTTGCAGAT
This sequence comes from Andricus curvator, assembly GCA_932195095.1. Taxonomy (NCBI): domain Eukaryota; kingdom Metazoa; phylum Arthropoda; class Insecta; order Hymenoptera; family Cynipidae; genus Andricus; species Andricus curvator. The sequence continues at coordinate 6,516 of CAKNYM010047827.1, forward strand.
AGTGGGAGTCAAATATCCTGCGTCTCTGAAAAATTCTACGAAGAAAAAATAGACACATTTAGAAAATGTCCTACATTTCCTATTGTAGGAATATCAGTGGTTGGAGCCACAGGAGGAAGACCAATCAGATTGCGTGAGCAAATATTTTTGTCAAATTAAGATGCGGCAATATGGAATATCAATGCGTTTTACTAGGGGTACCCCAATTCACTAAAAAATGTGTGTTAGGAGTTGAGATTCTAAAACCTCTAGGCGGAATCATAAACTTTGAAGAAGACACACTCACACTCCATCAAGCAAACGAAACCTTTATCTTAAGAACACAAGAGGAGACTATAGAGAGTACTCCCATGAAAAATATAGGAAAGATATTACTCTTAAACAATAGCACCAACTCTGAAGAAGACCTGCAATTTGAAGATCTGGATATCAAAATAAATCAAAATAAATCCATATCACCAGAATACAATTTTAAATACAAGGATCCTATCTGGAAGTATGAGGATATTTTCGTTCCCAGACCAGGAAGGATCTCTTGTTATAAGCATCGCCTACAAGTAAAAAGCAGTAAAATATCTCATGTTCACCCTCATCCTATTCCAATTAATTACGAAACACAGGTCGATGAGGAAATAAAGGCAATGATAGATTCCGGAATCATTAGCAGATCATCAAGCCCCTATCTAAATCCTTCAGTCGACACAGCTAAAAATCAGGCAAAATTCGACTATGTCTTCACGCCAGAAAATTAAACGAAATATTGGAAGAGGACCGTGAAGGCACAGCAAAAAATGGAGATTTATCCCGAAGATGCCAAAACATGAAAGTAATTACCAGTTTAGATATGAACATGAGCTTCTGGCCAATTCCCCTCCACCCAGATTCTAGGAAATACACACTCCGTTCTGATCAAAAACCAGCACAGCTGCCTTGTTTCGCGGCTTGGACTTTGTACTTGGGGATTTGCAAGAATCAGTCCAAAAATATTCGTTGTTAATAGCAAAATCTAAAGTATCTTGTGTTGTTTCAGCAAGTATAACACCTAGAACTGCAGCTACTTGATCAGTCTCAGCTCCATGGATATAGTCATCCACATAATGGTTGAAGATAATGGCTTTTGCTTCTTCGGGAAACTTCTTTTCATATTGCTTTGCATTGTAATTCTCTACAAATTGAGCCAAAAATGGAGACAAACCTGTTCCAAATAAGATAGCTTTCATTTTGTGTTGACAAAATTTTAAGTTAACGCCAAACAGTGACACTAGCCAGTCAGGTCCCGTAGGAAGGTTATCATTCAAAGACACTTTACCAGCTTTTGTGGGTTTATGTGGATTGATCACGAGGGAATGTGATACCGACCTAATTTTCTGATGATCTTATTATTCTTTAGGGTGAACAGGTACTGCGTAGTCCTTCTCAAATATCTTCTCAATTTCGAAGCAATAGCCATCCCTTAATTGTTCATTTTCAACCATTTTTTCTCAAAACAGACCAATCTGTGAAAGGCCATTTGTTTGCTCTCTGGGCCGTTCTTCTTCGGTAGTTTGACTCTGTATACTTCTGAGAGTTGTAACTCCGGAATTCGCGAGAGTGAAGTACTTTTTTACTTCATCACGTAAATCTTGAAAATTGTCAGTCGCGCAGATCAGTGTCACCTCGGAGTGTTTTTTTCCACTTGTCAGTGATTCCACTGCTCCATTTACGACCCATCCGATTTTGGTTTTAGACAAAATTGGTTCCTCTTCTATAGGTTAAATTAATTGTCGAAAAAGAATTACATGAGCATTGTTTTGGTCAATTAAAATAATTGGTTTGCCACTCTTGATTCCCGGTAAATTCTCTCTAGTGATGTAAGGGTAATCTTACTTTAGTTCTTCTATATCCTAATTACGTTTTGGTAAATCCAGATTCTTGACAGTTCTCACTTTCTTGATGTTCAAGAATGTCTTTCCATTCGCAAATGCAATATCAGTGGTCACAATTTCAGAATCTTTTCCGAAACGATACATTCCTCCGTTCCATTTACAGCATTCCAGAGAATTTAGGCCTTGTAATCCGATACGTTTTTTAAGACTGCCATCTATGAGAGTAGTTGTACTTCCATCATCTGACAAAGAAATCGTGGATACAATTCCTAATGGACCACGCAGTTCAACAGAAATTACCTACCTCAGGTTGGCAAAATTAGAAACGCAAAATTAGTAACTTAGTAACAAAAAATTAGTAACTTACTGCTTAACTTATTACAACATTCTACAAATGCAAAGCTACCGTATTTTATTTTCCTTAGATTAAAATAATTCTTTTTTCATTTTGCAGTATTTTGCAATATTTTCTTTGACTCTTAAAATAGGTTATGTTCTCTCATACTTTCAAATGTTGTATAATATTACAGTTTCGTTAGTTCTACAATTAAGGATGACAAAAATGTTACTTCTCCTGCAACAGCAGCGAGCCTGAATGGGCCACCAAGGAAACGGAAACGGAAAATTGTTGAGGAATAATTCTCGGAATGTTGCGAAATAATTACTCGAGCAACAACTCAACTGATAATTTTTAATCAATTGCGCGTATCAATTATTTCAAGTCGAGGTCTTCGTAACTTCATGGATATCGCGGAACCAGGTTATCAAGTACCTTGCGAAAGAAAGATCTGGAAAAAGATTAGTGAAGCGTATAATCGTGTGGTACAAATTCCAAAAAGAGATATCTCGAAAATTCGTAGTGTGTCTTTAGATACAGATGAATGGTCATCAAGAGCTCAAGACCCACATGTATCAGTAACAATTCATTATATCGACGAAGACTGGGAAATTAGATGTTTTTCACTAAGTGTGACACATTTAGATAAACGGCCAAATGCGATTGATTTGGCAAGTAATTTAGAGAAGGTAATAGAAGATTGGAACTTGGAAGGAAAAGTAAGCTCAATCGTATACGAAGATTGCTGCTGTTGTCACAGCTGCAGTGAATTTGCTTGATGAAGTTGAACATAATGTCTCTTGCTCTGATCACACCCTACAACTTTCTGTCAACAAAGGTCTTATTTCGAAAAAAAGAATTAAGAGAATTTTAAGAAATTCCGCAGAATAGTTACATATTTCCATCACTCTAATGTTGCTACTGCTGCTCTAAGAAAAAAACAAGTGGAATTGCAGTTGAAAATGAGGAAACTAATTCAAAGATGCCCCACCAGGTGGAATTCAACCTTTCTTAGATTAATAAGATTTTTGGAAAATCGCGTTCTCGTAACTGCAGTAATTTCGAATCTGCAGGATACCAAACAAGATCAGGCAAAAAGGTTTACATTGAGCAATCAACACTGGAATTTAATTGAGAACCTAGTGAAGGCATTACATCCACTGCAGCTCGCAACGACCTTGTTCTCTTCTCAATCTGATGCTACAATATCGATGGTCCGGCTTGTCTCAACCGAATGAAACCACAAGGACGAAAATTAGGGAGGCATCTGAATACGAATTGTACATGGCAGAGCCAGAAATAGATCAAAACAGAGATCCATTATTGTGCTGGAAATATTATTCCCAGATATATCCAACGTAAGCTGTCTTGGCAGAACAATATTAAGCAATAAAATGCTCGTCATCTAGCTCTAAAAGCACATTTCCACCAGTTGGAAATATTGTGGCGCCAAAGCGTAGCTGCCTTTCACCCGAAAAAGCCGAAATACTGATTTTTCTGTATCAAAATCGGGTCTTCTAGTAAACTATAAGTGAAAGGACATTTTACAGTGAAACATAGAAAAATCTATATTTAAAATCTTTAAAAATTTTAATTATTTCAGAGGTGAACTAGAATCAATTAAAATGTTAAAAAATTCCTTTATTATTGTTTTTATTTTAAAGACAGAGTGGCCGCCAGTTAGAGAAAACCTGGAATTCATGGAAAAGTCATGGAAAGTCTGAGATACGTCAAGGATTTTTTATGAAGATAATAAGATATTGAATTATGCGATTATTTAAGAAATTTGAAAATATTTCACAAAATTTCTAGAAATTTCAAAATTTCTTCGAATTTCAAGGTATTTCAAAAGATTTTGAAGTAGATTGAAAATGATGAAAAAGATTCCAACCAAATAAAGAAATATTTACGGATTATAAAAGATTTCTGGGAATTTTTCGGAATTTTAAAGGATTTATTATTTTCTAGGGATTTTATCAGTTTTTTCGGGCTTTCATGAAATTTTTGATTCGTTATTTACAGAATTTCGTGGGATTTACATCAAAGAATTTCACCAGATTTCAATTGAATCTAAGAGATTTCTAGAGATTTTTAAAGACGTTATGGAATTTTAAGACATTTAGTATTCTTACAGTGAAATTGACGACTGTGATGTGAATTTTATTTTCCTTAACTAAATATTATTGTGCAGCGAAAACAACGAAATTGCTTACAGAAATGTCAGGGAATTTTTGAAATAAAGTCAAGCGGCCACCCTGAAAGAGAAAAAGTTAAGTTAAAAAAACAGGTGTTTTTTTAATTCTTGATGATAGTGTATGGAGTCCCTAGAAACAATTTTTTTTCACCGCACGAAATTGATAAGTTAATCTTCAATTAAACATTTTTATTTTAGCAGATAAACATTCAGTGCATAATAATAACAAAAGTAATTGAATTTGAAAAAGCAATACGAAAGCATATTTAACAAAAATCCATATACATATGATACTGCATTTGAGGACTCTTATTATTCGATGTATCGTTGAGGAGGAAGGAAATTCAGCATGTAATAACTTTCTCCTTGAATTGTTTAACAGATTTATCATCTGATACTTCAATTATCAAGTGATACCGTAAGCGGCCTCCAATGATTGGTCGAACCAAAAAAATTGTGACATCTGAATGAGTGCAAAGTATTTTAATTGCCGATTGCAATGGAAAAAGTAATGTTACTGAATTTTTGACAAGTTGCCATTGCATATCAGACAATTCATATTGGCCATTTATCCATTCTTTTTCCACCCTATAAGATATGACTGCAGTAATAGGTATACGATTCTCTAAAAACTATTGAACATGCCATAGATCAAATCTAACCTATCACGGTGTCCCTCTGGCAATTTTCCAGGCGTTGTTTCAAACGTCATCTGTTCTTTACCAGAGATGATGCTGCTTCATCAGATTCTTCAAAGTAACGAATGATTTTTCTCACTTGGGCATACACATCATCGAAACCCTGAAAACAAACCAATGCATCGTGAACACTATTTTGAATCAGCTCGATGGTTGAAACGAACAATTGAATTGACCTTATCCTTTGAATCCCATTCTTCGATAATACATTTTAGAGCTAGAGGTAAACTGGTTTCTGATGGATTGTCTTCAATCCTTTTACAAGCAAGAGACCAAATCTTCAATTTCCATTCCATATTTATGTAATGCAGCTTCACTAGTAAATATGGATCGTTTTTGTCCGACAGCCAGTCATCTATGGAAAGCGATGCTGTTTCGCATTTAGAAATATCATCTCTAATTCTCTGTCCCATTATAGTATTTTACAATTTTAATCGCTTTAACATGGCGTTATAATCAGGAATTATGTAATCAGGAGCAATTGCACTGAGAAAATCACGTACACTATCACTGGAAACGACTGAGATCGATAATTGTTGCTTTTTAATCATAGAACTTAACGCCCTCGATATTTCTTCCTGTCGAACCACTCCACATTTTTGTTTTAAAATACTCAGCTTTTTCGAAACTGGGGCCAACTCACAATGTGCATCTTTTTCTTGTTAATTTTCGCTGAGCAAATGATCTTGATCAATATCTTCTTTTTCATTTAAGCTAAAAAGGACATGTAATGCGATTTTCCCAATAGGTTTGTTTTTACTTGAAATATAGTGGTATAAATGAGTCAATAAATTGAAAAATTAATATATTTACCAATATATTAATGAATAAATAATACATTTTTGTGAATTTTATATTTAAAGGAGAGACAAAAACATAATTTGACAATGCCACATTTCGATCCATTTTTTTACTTCATTTAATAATTAAAAACCATACCTCTGTACCTTTGGCTTAAGTGAATGCACATGAGGAAGGTGCTTATTTAAAGCCAAAGTTGAATGGTTGTAAGAAATGTCCTTTTTGCATATTTTGCATTGTGCAAATAGACCACTTGCCCGTTCGGACACAAATTCATAAACCAACTTGGTTTTTCACATTCCGGGCGTTCTGACATTTTGTTTATTTCGTTTGATTCTCAAATACGGGTTATGAAACTATCGCCCGTTTACTTTTTGTTTTCTTAGCATTTCAAACTTGCTGTCGAATGTTAAATCTCTAAAATCCAAAAAATTCTTCAAGTGCCCGGTTACCCCGGTATTAACCGATTATCCTGGTACCCCAGTAATACACGTGACCTCGGGTACCGGGTTCCCCGAGTATCCGAGTAAATATATAAATACTCGTCATGAAGTCCTAGCTCTAATATTATGAATTGTAATAATATATATTTATTGAAATGATACATTTTCCAGGGTAGTTGAGGATTAAAATCAGTGCAAAATGAGGAACTTATATTAAGGTAATCATCAAAAATAACATTTGTACATTAGTTTGCAATATCTGCATAAACAGTCCCAGACCAAGGTATACAAATAAATATAATATTCATTTCATATAATAGAGTTGAACTTAATGTAAAAAAGTTCGCAGTTTGGACAAAATCGAGTGCAACCCACAAGATGCTTGACCTTCAATTTTAAAAGGCCTGTGCACAAATGTGGAGAAAGTAAAAAGACCGAGCGCGTAGCGCGAGGTAAGTACATTTTTTGGGCCAAAGTGCCAAAGCTTTAAATTTATTTATTAAATTTGCTTACAAGATCAACAATTTTTGCATGTTAACAAATATAATTAAACCTGTGTTATTTTTAAGAATACCTGCATCAATTCATATGATGAAGGGAAATCCAAAATTGAAGAAATCACAAATTTCAGATTTTTCCTCAAAAACTGTTTATATTAATTATGATTGGTTATGTTGAATTGTTATTCGTTATGTTATTGTTTATTATTATTATTGTTTTGTTTGTTATTATTGTTTAGCGCCAACGGCGATACCACGCTGAAAACACCAGTTCTCGTAAGATCACTGAAGTTAAGCATTGTTGGGCGCGGTTAGTACTTGCATGGGCGACCGTTTAGGAATACTGCGTGCTGTTGGTCCGTCGTGGGTGTGGTGGGCCCACATTGGTAGTAAATATCCACCTAGAAACACTACTCGAATCGGGTAGTGAGGCAATTAACTTTCGATTTCGAACTTATAAACAACTTTTTTTTTTTTTTTTTTTTTTTTTTTTGTTATGTTATGCTCTGTAGAAATCGTTAAAGTCACTCACACAATAATCAAAAGTATTTTCAGTTAAGAAAACATAATTTTCGAAAAAATTACAATATTTTTTGAATACATGGAAATTTCGTGATATTTGAAATGAAATAGTAACAATGAATAACAATTCTTCAATGATCATTTTATATAGAATTAGTGACTGCACATCTCTCTGTCAAAAACTTAAAGCAGTTTTAGTGCAAAAAAAAATTATTATTTTCCAGAGCAAAGTGTCAAAATTGTATATTTATTTATTTAGTCTGTTTACGAAATCAACAATTATTTTATTATAACAATGATAATAATTGAACATATATTATTTCTGAAAATATCTTCATCAATTCAGATGTTGAAGGGAAATCCGAAATTTAAAGAACCACAAATGACAAATTTTTGCACAGAAATTTTGGAATACAATTATAATTATAAAAGATTTAATGCATTCACGATGATTCATTATAATAAATTTAAAATTTAAAGCTTTTTCGGACTCCAATTGTGTGCGAAACTGCGAATCTTTCTGAAGAAAATGTACTTTTGTAAGTTAAAATTCGAAACTTGTTTCAAAGGTCTCCAGGGGCCAACGATATTCAGCAAGAGCAATTTATTGGCGGTTGAGAAATAAAATTTGGATTTTTTTCTGAATAACAGCATTTTTTGTTGGTTAAAAAATTACATTATACGAACCTGGAGGGTGAGAACTTGAAGAACCCTGCTCCTCGCTATCATCCAAATGTATTTCTTGTCCACTCCCAGGTGGTCCAGGTGGCCACCTAATACTTCCATCTGTAAGATATAATTTAAAGATTTCTATATATATATTATTTATATATATATATATATATATATTTTTACTTCTGATTGTACATTGACAAATGTGCAAACATCAATAACTTTAAACATTATCTGGAGGTTAGATTTGATGAAAAGTTGAACATATAAGATTTTTTCTTGTCCGTCTTCAATATGAACAAATTATATTTGTAATTATATTTCTTTTACGTATCATTTATTAAAAAAAAAATCCATGAAGCACTTTCTAACGATAATCCATTCCCCGGCATTTCCCTCGATGTCGAAAAGAGCAAGGTAAAATTGTGTACCTTAGGATGTGTGTGTTCAGTAAAAACTTATGCCATTCTGCGGATTTTCATATACTAATGCAAAAACAACGAAAAATAAAAAAAATTATTTTCCCGAAAGAAATGGTAAGATTTCGAAAGAAGGGGTTTCGATAAGTTATTAAATATTATCTAAAATTCAACTTATTTATTTTTTACCATGAGCACAATGTAGTAACACGACAATTTGTATGCACTCAGAGAAATTTCCTTTTGTGACAAAAGGATGTTTCTTGAAGTGAATGGAATTTCCTCTTAAATTTAAGGTTGAGAGGATTTTCATTTGTCTCAACAGGAATCCATTTGCAGCAAAAATTTCCCTCATGCGGCTAACTTCACCTACTCTTACAGCCAAATAATTCTGTTTGTATAAAAAATATATTCACTTCGTACAAAACAAAACAGGCAAGAGGACCAGGCTTTTGTTTCGAAACAACTTTTTCTCTGAGTGTGTGCATAGTAGCTCATGTATTTGCGCACCATATGTGTGAAGCCTTACATTCTCCACATTATAAGAAAAATAAGAATGATCTCGATAATAAACTTTTAAAAATATGATGGAGGGGGGGGGGGCGATAAAGGGCCTTATCGAAACCCCTCCTTTGTAATTCAGATATAAAACGCTCAGACGTAAATATGAAAAGAACATATTATAAAAATTATTTAGTAGGCTGATCACATTTATATTGACAAAATAAAATATTGAGGAACACGTTCATCTGCTATTTCAAAGCATCAATTGCATATTTTATTATTTTTTCAATCATACGTCGAACGCCTAATAAAATGTGAGAAAGGACTTGCCGTATACCTTTATCTATAATCTTTGTATTGTTTCCAGATATATATCCATTGTTTACTGTTTTTTAAATACATGATTCCAGCCACTATTTTCAATTAATGTGGAGAAAATATAAAAAACATCAGAAAAGTCCATCGTTGTACACAGTTTTAGCATTTTTCGAATGAAATATCCAGCATATTCGATCTGTCCTTTTTAATTTGCAACTACAGACCTGAAACTTGATATCGGAGACGCTAAAACCCCCTTTATATCAGTTTCAGGAACTTATATGAAAATGTAACAACTTTGACCGCCATATTGGATCCACCATTTTAAATTTGTATCTTCTGATGTTAAGTTTGAAGTCGGTGACCACAAAACCCCCTTATACCAACTTTGAGACAAAAAAGTGCAAACTAAACACTTTTTTAACTTATATTTTATCCACCATTTGAATTTCAACAGATTTTCCTATCAATATATCGTTTGGTAACATGCTTGTTGAGCCGCTGCTATCGGATGATGAATAAGTCAAAGGACGACTGTTGACAATGTATTCTACAGTCAATTCCAATTCTTGACAGTTCGTTCTTCATTTAAACTTGATCTACCTCATCTAGTGCTTAAGTCAATTCTCCGTTTGCTGCTCTCAAATTAGTTGCATTATCAGACCACATCGTTTTTATTGTTCCTCGACGAGCCAAGATTCTACGTATAACCATAACACAAGAATCTGCAGTTAACGAGTCAGCAATTTTTACATGTATTTCCCGTGTAGATAAGTAGGTAAATAAGAGTCCGTAACGCTTCTCAAGTTTTTTATGAACTTTGATAAGGTAGGGTCCAAAATAATCTCCACCAGTAGGAGAATAGCTATTTGTGATACAAGTGCGCAAAATAGGCGATTGCCAACGAGTGTAAGGCGAAGAGCTGAAGGCGAATGCTGAAATCACACGAGTCAGCAATTGCCTGTGCGCACGTGTATCACGCTATTTTTTGCAACAACCTTCCGAGAAAGTTGTACTAAGAGAAAGACAAAGGAAGAATATTTACAGTTGCGGGGGAGGGGGGGGGGGTAAGCGGTGAAACCCTCAGCGGAACGAAAACAAATTCTAAAAATACGAAATTTTAATTAAATTAAATCGAAATATATGAAAATAACTAATATACTATCTGGTGGAGTACACTCTTCACCAGTTTGATTCGAATCTTTATTTAAGTCCATCTTCTTTTGACAATGAGAAGGAAAATTTCACTTGCACTCTAAACACGTCGACTTTGACCTCGCACCTGTCATCAGCTGTTCGCTTGGACACTGAGCGCTGCTGTTGCTACGTTGCCCCCGAATTGTCGCGATGCGGAAAGTTGCTCATCGGCAAAGTGCGCATGCGCGTACATTCCGCTGATGTGGAAAGTATATAAGAATCGAACTGCACATGCGCCAATATCATTCCCGCATTGTTACCCGGAATGAGTCACTTTGCATATAATTTAGCTACATGGAACGGAGTACTTTCGAGGTGGGTGTTGCAAAAAATGGTTTTTCGTAGATTTTAAACCTTTCTTTCGGTGAAAGTCCACTGAATTGCGCCGCAAATGCGCTCATATGCGCCACCAATAAAAAATTTTGCTCCACGAAACACTAGGAGTTATAGGAGGCGTTACGTGGGTCGAGGGGCTGGCGACACGCCAGCCCCCTCACCCCCATTTGAAAAATCAAAGTTCAAATTGCATTACCTTGAAGATATCCAAATCTGCTGATATGCTGATATGTTTAAAATGCGCTCATATGCGCCATAGAAATTGTCCTAATTTCTTGAAAATTTCCCTTGATATGGAGGTCATGAAATTTTGAAAACTGAGGACCATCAGAATAAAAGGTTTTTAATCCACAGTGATGAAGGGAGTGTCATGTGGAGTTTCAAATTAGGCGCGTTCCGCTGGCATCTCCACAACGGAATTTTATTATTTTCTTTATGCCATAATTTTAGGCTTTTTTGGGCTTTTTTGGGCACCGATGTAGATTTATGGGCAATTTTAGTTTTCTGAAAAAACCGACTTTTGTTTGGAGCTGCTGGCCGCCAGCACCTCCACTACAGAAAATTAAAAAAATTTTAAAAAATCAACAGCGCCAGAATTTGAGGCTTTTTTGGGCTCTCCAAAAAGGCAAAAACTAATTTAAAAAAAACAAAAACTATCTCCCAAAAACTACCCTCAATATAAAATTTGCACTCAAACTGCATGTAAACATATCAGAATTGTGGGCTTTTATTATTTATTTTTATTAATTTTCGAAAAACTACCCCTGTTTCCCCAAAATTAACCTTAAAATAACTTACACACCCAGCCTAAATGTGAGCATATCCTAATGAGAATTTCCGAAAACAAACCATAAAACTAACACATGCTTCTTATTACAAATATAGATATTAAACAAAACAAAACAAAGAATATATAAATCAATAGTAATATTCCATATATCCTATGTGGTTCGCGGTTTTTTCTAATTTTAAACAATGTTAAACATTCCCAGTGTTCGCGGTAGATGGACGATACGTCAAAAGCCCTCTTGCGCATAAAAACGGTATGATACACCAATTCTAAGGTATTATTACGCCAATCAGGGTATTTCTATCGAGTGATAGCGGAAATACGCGGCAAAGTAGAGAAAGAGGCGTTTGTCAGACGACATATCGCAATCAAAAGTTGTCGAAGCAACATCGATTTAGTAGGCTTTTCGCCGATTTTATACGCCACGTTTAGCTCAATGAGCTTATTTTGCCACGAGAAAGGTAAAGTCTATTTGTAACCAATTATTGAAGTGCGCGAACTGGAAGTGTGAGTGTTCGGACATAATTCTATTAGAAAATCAACTTATGTTTCAGCGTGGCGTTTTATTCCACTTGACTGGATAACGATTCTTGATTTATAATTTTACCGAGAACCAACGCCAGATGCTATTTCTACATTGATCTAATTGTCGACTTGATAATCACACGAATTAAATCTACGAATAATGAAATAAGCAGCTCGATTTCTACTTCTCAGGGCCGCCTATTTCATCGAATCTCACCAAGCGACAACAGCGATAAGTATTTTATATAAAAAGGGTTGATCAAATTTATATCAATGAATGTGTGTATGTTTTGTGAATGTGTGATAATTTATTTCTTTTAATCTTTGTTTGTTTAACATGCCAATCGAATCTCGTTTTTAACGGACTATTTTGACCAAGTATTGGATCTCGAGTGACCTTTTCATCATTTTCTTTGAGCACTAATATACGAATACCAAATAAAACTAAAAGTATTCGTGTTTTATTTTTTTTCTTAAATGACCTCTTGATGTTTTAGACAATTGCAACAATTTTATGCCAATATCTTTATTATTCGATAAATGTATATTTCAAATAACTCGATTTCATTATATATGAAATACTATTATCATATTTAACGAACAAAGTCTCAGCTGCCTTCAATCAAAACCGCCAAAAGAATTCTATATTAAAAATAGTCATCACAGATATCTTTCAAAATACTAGTCAATATACCTATCTCCACACTAATATTCCACGACCCCTAGGAGCTACCCCTATTTCATTGAACGAACCCAGCCTCAGCTGCCTTTAACTAAAACCGCCAAAAATATTTCAAATAAAAAATACTTACCGCAAACAATTTTTCAAGAATCTAATGAATATACCTATCTCCTCAGTTATATTACACAAAAACTAGAAACGATCGCTGACAACTCGGTTATCATTGTGGTGCAAAATATTTTTTTGATGACGCATATCAGCGCATTTGGAGATCTTCAAGTTCATGCAATTTAAACTTTGATTTTTCAAATGGGGGAGGGGGGCTGTCGTATCGACTCCCCCCCCACTTAACACCTGCCATACCTTCTAGAGTTTTAGACCAGTGGTAATAGCTAATCAATTAACAAAAATTCCGAAGGTCTTCAAAAACATTGTATATTTGTTTTTTTCATATGCTGAACATAAAATGAAATTTTGCAAAACGTGATCGGGCCGGAAATTTGTGTAAAAAAATTAATTTGCACAATTTGACCTCATAGCTCCACGAAAATTCGAAACATTTTTCAAAAAACGTTCGTTATGCGGCAACATTATTAATTATAACCAAATTATTATTTTGTTAATCACTCCCGAGCGAAGATACCGAAGGTTTTGCACAATGTTTTTTCTGCTTTTGTCTATTGAGAAGAAACTATTATATGAATTGTAAAATTAAATATATAACGAAAATTATCGTTTCTAAATTATTGTTAAAGTTTTTGCAATTCGACTCCTACAATTCCAGCAAAAATTGCAAAGGTTCCGTTTTTGGGTAGCAAATGTTAGAAATGTCGAGATCTAAAAATTATCAAATTTGCAAAACGTTGTTCGGCCGGCAATACTATTAAAATTTCAATTAAACAAATCAGTTACTTCTGTAAATTAGCCAAAAATTACAAAGATTTTGCAATTCGTACTGAGTGATAAAGAACTTATTACCGACGCCATATTACATATTCAAAGTGTTTACAACTTGGCAACATTATTAATTATAAACAAATTATTATTTTGTTTATCACTCCCCAGCGAAAATACTGAAGGTTTTGAAAATTGTTGTTTCTGCTTCTTTCCATTGAGAAGAGAATATTATATTATTTGCAAAACTGTATGCATAACAAAAAATTATCCTTTTTTAAATTAATTTCGCACTCCTGCAATTCGACTCATAAAATTCTTGCGAGAATTGCAACTGTTACGTTTTTAGGTAGCAAATGTTGCAAATGTCGAAATCTAAAAAATATTAAATTTGCAAAACGGTGCATAACCGGCAACAATATTGAAATTGCAATTAAACAAATTAGGCACTTTGTTAAACTAGCCAAAAAATACAAACGTTTCGTAAATCGTCCTGAGTGATATTTAACTTAGTACTAACATCATATTAGATTTGCAAACTGATTAAATTCTCAAGGTGTTGCAAAATGATTTTTTCTTGCTATTGAAGGGTTCCATATGGGACGGCGATTTGTCAATCTCAGCTTAGAGGGCAGCACCGTGAGTGGAGATATACCTTGTATGCAGGCACAAGGCATTATCTACAGTTTCCTTAGTTTTTTGTTATTTGGAAAGCGATTTGCTACTTTATTTTTACACCCAATTGCCGCATGCACATCTGGCTTCGAAAATAGTGTTGGAACCGGCGCGCGGCATCTCGTGTATCTCCACGCGCACTACCGGCCCTAGCGGCCACAAGTGTCAGTCGCCGTCCCCATAGGTTGTAACGGATTTACTGTTTTTTTTTTTATTGGATAACGCAATGTGGAACGAATACTACGATCCATTGCATTATATATAATTTGCGAAGATTTTTGAAGGTTTCTCGTTTCTTTAAAAAAGTTTTTGCAAGTAATAAATAACTGCCGGGGTAGAAAAAAGAGGAAAAATTTGAAGAAAAAAAAACGAGTGACGATATGTATGCTGACTGATAATTGAATAATTTTTTTTTCATAATTTTTAATAGGTGATCGGAGCATGATTGAAATTTTTAATTTATTTTAAAAATGAAGACAATGTGAGAGACAATTGTATATTATAAGACAAGTGTGAATAAATACGATGTTGCCTTTCCTCCTATGTAACTATTTAGTGTATTACATATCAAGGGACGAGAAACGACAATTTTTATAACGCATCTACCATCATTTTGATTTCATCTATCTGTGGAAAGATTCAAGAGTAGCATTGTTGCCCTTAAGGTTTGGAACTCTAACTGAGTTATGAAAACAAAATTTCTATTACAGTCAAACCTGGATTGAGCGATCCTTGATTCAGCGTTTCCGAGAATTGTCGCTGCGCAGCGGGGATGCGTGAGAGGGCCTGCGGGGCGATGTGTGGTGTTCAGTCAGGCATGACAAAACAGAGAGAGAAATAGGAGAGAGACAAAACAAGAGAGAGACAAAATAGTTCGCAGAGCCTGGATTGAAGCCGACCGTCAGCCCCAAAATTAGTGTTGCCGTCCGAGACGAGAAATACCGAGCCTGGCTCGCTTTCGTCTCGTTCATTACTCGGTTCCGTCTCGTTTTCCCGGGCGCATTACTCGGTTTGTCTCGTCAAATTCTTACTCGTCCCGTCTCGTCCTTACTCATTCTCGCCTCGGTTTTTCCGAGAAATGCGACAGATGTGCGCTAGCAGAGCGGACAGCTCGCGGGAGCGTTCTTTTGCCACTCTGACGCGCTAATGCTAATTAGCGTTCTTTAATGAATAGGTAAAGTTGAAATATGATTACATATTATACTTTTTTGTTCATTACTGATTAATTTGATATCAAACACGATTATTTTTCGATTGTTTCAAAGATTTAACTTCACTCTATTAGTATGTCATTTTGTTCTTATTGGAACATTTATTTTGCCAATTATAAGAATAGAATATATGAAACAGAAAGGTAAAAAGATAGGTATATTGTCAAGTCATTTGGAGTTTGAAGAATTTAACACTAAGTTAATTTTTTATAATTCAAAGTAGAATTTTAAAATTTTGTGGCACCTAATTTCTACGTTGGTAAATAAAATATATTTGTTGGGGCATTTACAAAATCGAAAGTGCGCACCTCCTTAAATCGCTTTGACTACTACATATTTTTTAAATTGTATGAAATTGGAATGTGTGAAAAGTATTAAATCAGTCAGTGATAATACCCAGAAACTCATATGATCATCACACAGTCGATTTTATAATTCACCCCTACGACATTCATGTATCTATATTTGTTTATTCAGGTATGTATATTTGAATATTCATGTATATAAAAATTTGTATAATTCAGAAACGCATTAGCACTGAAAATTTCCCTTTCGGGTCCCTCATAACGTATATATCTTACGGTTGGGCTTCGTCGGCATAAAATAAAAAAATTTGTTAATCGCAGAGTTTTGGAAAAATCGCGAATGTTACTTTTGTTTCTTAATCTGCATAATATGCCCAATTTTAAAAATTGGCAGGTGTTTTATTTGAGTTCATATGGGTGAAAAAATAAAAGCTCTAAACATTACGATTATTTATTTCAGCATAGAAAAACTTTTTTATGTTCAAAACGTACTTCCAAAGAAATTGAAAAGATCGGATCGTTAAGAATCGTAAGAAAGTTATTCTATGCCTGAAAAAATTATTTGTAGAGCTCGTAGACTTTTTTCATCCTCAGGTCCTTATAAAAAATTGTGGAAATGAGGCATATTATGCAGATTAAGAAACAAAACTCACATTCACGATTAATCCAAGACTGCGATAAAAAAATTCTTGACTCTCATTTCGGCTTCGCCGAACTGCAAGATATTGGTCGAATTATTTTGAATCTTATAGACATTATAACGTACCCAAAAGAAAACTTTTCAATGCTACGGCGTTTTGAAGTTATAAGTTTTTAAAAGTTACAGTACATTTTTACATTACAAAATATGAAATTATGTAGATTTTTTTGGCGCTGCCGAAATGAAAAATGTTACAGCTGCAACAGCGAGATGTAATTTTTTACACAAACATCATCATCCAATGATGAATTTTCGATACAACTCACGTGATGTTTATCAATTAAACTAGATTATAGAATCGTGTTTATACAAAAATAAATAACTAGGAAATCAAAGGTAAAGGCTCCTGCTAAACAGTGACTGAAATGCGCATAGGTGCATGGAAATTATTGCAGTTCTCGTACTTTCTGCAGTATTTTCTCTAATAAGGTGCATGTTAGCCACGAATTCAAACACAACAGAGGCTCTGCCGATTCAGCATTCAACTGATTTCTATGCTTGCGAATTACTAAGGAAGCACGGGAAAACAGTCTTTCTGCTGGAACTGATGTCGCTGGAGTGCTAAGGAAATCCTTTGCCATACGGGCTAAATTGGGATAAAGCTGCTCATGAACTTTCCACCAGTTCAACACGTCTTCTTCATACGCAGCACGCCCTGTAGATAAATAATCCTCAAGTTCTTGCCTCCAGTTTGAATTTGAATCATCCACATCAACATTATCTCGGGAAAGTGTAGATGTCGAAGATCGAAAAAGAGTGCGCATAGAGATCATCACGTCATCACCGTCCGCGATGTCGGTTGTATCACTGATCTTGTTGCTGTCGTCAACTGCTCTACGTTCTCTTGTGCTGTAATAGCGCTCTTTGTAAATGTTTTCAAACTTCTTCACGGTGTACTCTTCTATTTCTTTTCCCCAAGAAGTTAATCGAAATGTTTCGACTTTGTGACGGGGATCTAGAATTAAGACGACGCAGTAGATCCAGTTCGTCTTTCGGTAGTGTTTTAAAATTTTTTCCACTGCTGCCTCCAACGCCTTAGCCAAAATTTCATCTGTTGAAGTCCTCTCATCTTCGTCTTTCTTGCGTAACTTTACCACATCTGACTCTAGTTTGTCCAATAACAAATTGAAGGCAATTATTACTGAAGGGAGAGTGACGTATTTGTCTCCCCCGAGATAAGTTGAGACATATTCAAAGCTACGCAAGTATTTGCGTACTTCAATCAATAGTTCCCACTCACTTTTACTCAGTGCCAAATGCTTCAAATTACTATTGCACGAGCACAGAAGATCAATTGGCTTCTGCATACGAGTTGCAGTATGGATCATTTTGCACGTAGAGTGCCACCTCGTGCACACGTCACATACTGTTGCGGTTGCTTCCACCTTGTAGGAATCACAACAACTTTTCAGTCTATTGTTGAGTTGCTCTGATCGTCTAATTTTTTTGAAGAGTGTTCGGAGTTTATCAATAACCGTCTTTGGATCTGCCGTTTCCACCGACACATCATCGCTATCACTCATCGGGTTATCAGCCTCAGCCTCCAGGTCTAGAGCTTCCTCGTCTTCAGTATTTAGCAAGTCCTCTTGCTTTTCATCGGCTCCAAGAGTCTGCAGCAAAGACTGTACCATCCATCAATAGTAAAAGAGATTTTGGACTTTACTCCTTTAAGAACTTCTTTCAATGCACGTTGCATTTCACGATAGCGTTTGACAACTTTTTCTCGCATCGCAGTCCTTTTGTACAAATTCGCTTCCTCATTTAAATAGGAAAACATTTTTTGGGTAGCCTCGTCATCAAAAAAAGAAAATGGTAAGTATTTCAACGCAGGCCATTCCACCATCATCCTCTCAAATTCTTCTTGTACGAAGTCAAATTTGGATCTTGTAAATTTCTGAAAAGAAAAGTTGAATTTCTGAATTTACATTTAAAATTAACAAATATTTGAAGAAATTCATAAAGTTTGAAAAATATTTCTTAACATTTCACAAAGATTTCGAATATTTTGCTAAAATTTTAAAAGATTCCAAAAGATTTCGCAGAAATTTCAAGATCTCACGTAGATTTTCACATACTTTGAAAGATTTCAAGAAATTCACGAAGATTTCAAATCATTTAAAAGATTGCACAAACATTTAAGATATTTTCATTATTTCAAGTGAATGGAACAGATTTCAGAAAGATTTC